>CAVNYN010221242.1:0-13260 GCA_963692815.1 Nyctanthes arbor-tristis
CATTATTATTGAATTTTTTTTAGAACTAGTCTGGTAACGCACGGGTGAGATGGTAGACTCATAGTTACTATAATTGATTGTGATTCGATCATTTGATTGCTAATTATTACAACTTTATATAGATTGGTGATTTGTAATTTGCATACCAATTCGTAATTCTAGACAATACAACTGTTATATTGTACTTTATTTATAACATGATGTTCACACTCACACGTCAATTTTTATATGAATGTACACTATAATTCTACCTATGTAACGCACGGGTGAAAAAAATATAGTAGATGATAAATCCAAGTCGTTAATTGGTTAGAAGCACAAAGGAGATAATTCAATTATATAGAAATATTGCACCTTTAAACTTTTTGATTTTTGTAGTGAGGAACTATTTTTGTAAATTTTAACTAGAATGACCTTTTTATGTCATAGCTATCACGTAAATTGTTTCATCTATAAGGTGTAACCACTAAATTTAACAGTGTAAATCTCTAACTGATGGCAATTTACTACTATTTGATTGTGTGATTTTATTAAATGGCACTATATTTTGATTACTTATTTAAAGTTTATATTTGATATCGAATCTCTTATCTATTTCAGTGTATTTATGTTCATTTGGTTTTCCTACGCAACGCATGGTAACAGACTAGTTATAAAAATCCGGTCTGATTCTATTACCCTTATTTTTAATTGTTTGTGAAATAAATATGTTTCCCTAGATTGTTTATGTGTGTGTATACTCCCTCTTCTTTCGTCATCCGTAGAGTATCTGTTTGTTTTTTTTTTTTATTTTACTCATATAATATATGGTGGATACTGATTATATTGTTGACGTTTTTATCAATATCTTTACTTATTTATTTTTTTGTTTTGTATTTTATCCTATTAGGAATTTGATTTTGCTTTGTATCAATTCTGGTAGTATTATTTGTCCTTTTTTGTTAACTCATCCAATCATCTATGCATATTTTACTTATGTGAGTAGCTGTATAATATCTGCTACTATTTTAGTTTTTTGGGATCTATTGGAGTACTACATACAACTTTTTATTAGTCTATAGTTATTTCGGTGTCGTCGTGCAATTCGTACCGCTTGGTGAGGAAGGAATAGTCCAAATGACCATTTTAAAGATGCAAAGTTGTTTGCTTCTAGGGTTTTTCTAGTGTGTAGATTGGATGGCATTTCTTGACGCCATATGTCCTGTGGCATTCCAATTAAGAGATGTATAACACTTGTTGGCCAGGATGATGTCATTGTTTATGCAGTTTAATTTTCCCAATATGTATAACACTAGCTATCGGAGTGGTGGTCCGGAATGATAAAAGTGCGTTTGTTATAGGACTTACTCGAGTTTACAATGGAAATTTGGGTCCTTTCATGGGTGAATGTATGGCAGTTCTCATTGGCCTACAAGCAGCCATTGAGGAAGGCCTCTCCATATCTACTATTGAGACAGACTCATCACTGATGGCCGATGTAATTAAAAACCCTAGTGCTAGAGGTGACGAGGGAGTTGTTATCCAAAAGATTCTCAATTTAATGTCAACGTATTCTCTTCCTCTTTGTAAATGGATTAGTCGGAAAACTAATAAGGTTGCTCATATTTTTGCTAGATTTGGTTTCGATAGGTGTTTCTCTTGTGTATGGAGGGATCACCCATCTGGCTTTGCTGTAAAAGCTTTGATTGCTGATATGCAATGAAATGGTACTTTGTTGAAAAAAAAAAAGGAAATCTATGTCACAATCCTTTATTTTCTTCACCCATCCGTTGCACGGGAAGACAAATTCATAATAATATAAATTATAATAATTTGAACAATTAGTCGGCATCAAATTTACATGAATTATGCATTTGCAAAAAAAAAAAAAAAAGGAAAGATATATAAAAACTGAGAGTATAGTGAAATTTCAAATAAATAGAAAAGTTGGAGAGGGTGGTAATAAAATTGATCACCCACCAGACGAACACATGTAATGAGTGATAATTAGACAACTATAATGTGAGTTGTCTCATGTGAGTTATCCCACATATAAATTGTCTAATTATCATCTGTCAAGTGTATGTCTAGTGATATAATCCCGCCTGAAGTATAGACGGTGATGAAAATTCAAGTGGCAATGTGCGGGAAGACTTTTCCACTCAAAATAATTAAATGGAAAATTCTATTTCTACTTAAAAGTTTTACTTAAATATTTACACATATGTATGTTGCCATGTGATGACATTTGATTTGAATGGAATGTGATAGGTAGAAAAATGAGATCCTGTCAAGTGTTCAATGTGTAAGAAATTAAGTAAACTCATGCCTATAAATAGAATAACTCTAATAAAATCAACAATATCATCACACCAAAAGATCATCCTTTAAGCAAAATCGGGTTAATTTCACAAAAGGTCTCCAACCTTTGAGTTAAGAGCGCGTTTCGTCCCCAAGCTTTGAATAAATGCGCTCAAATCGTCCTTTTTGACACTATTCACTAAATTTGGACGATTATACCCTTTATTTTTTTAATTTTAAAAATAAAATATTTAAAAATATTAAAAATAATAAAACATTTAAAAAAAAAAAAAGAAAAACAACCCAATCCAACCCAACCTACCC
This sequence comes from Nyctanthes arbor-tristis, assembly GCA_963692815.1. Classification (NCBI taxonomy): domain Eukaryota; kingdom Viridiplantae; phylum Streptophyta; class Magnoliopsida; order Lamiales; family Oleaceae; genus Nyctanthes; species Nyctanthes arbor-tristis. The sequence goes on from CAVNYN010221242.1 coordinate 2,605, forward strand.
ACACCCAAAACAAATATGGAACCTTGTTCTAGAAGCAAGGAAGGAAGAATTAGAAAAGTAATTACTTATACTAGTCATAAAGTGGATGAAAAGCTTTACAGTTATTGACTTGTAGCTGTAACATTCCGTAAAATTTTAACGATCAATTTAAAAAAACGTAGTCGTTATTTTGAAAATAACGAGATAACTACTTGGATTTTCATTAATTATGTCATAAAGTTAAAAGCTTATCACTAATATAATATAGAATTGTGTCGATAAAATTACACCTCATTTGTAGAGAATTCCAGAGCATTGCACGTGCCCTTAAAAAAAATTCAATTCTCCACCGCCATCCTCGACCGCTCTCCATCCCTATAAATATGTAAATTGTCTCCCTTTTTGTTACATAAGAAACTAAATAAAAATTTGAGTATTTAGGTGGTTAGGGACATGAAACAAATTGAGAGAGCAATAAAGAGTTAGTTCCAAAACAAGAAAAATAAGTGAGCGGAGAACGAATCTTTCGGGAATTTAAAAAGGTGAGTAATCATGTCTTGGTTCTCTCTCTCCCTCTCTTGATACGCATGTTTAAATAATTTTGGCATTCTGTGTGAGTAGCACGTATATTGGTTCTATCTCCTATCTCTCTCTTTTGGCTCTCTCCATCTCTCTTTTGGAACCCGTGCCTTCTTTTAATTGTATTTGGCCTTTGATGATTAACAGTGCATCATTGTTTTGAATAAACCATTGTTTCTTGTTTTTGGGCATCGCTAGTGGCGTTGTCTACCTGTTTTGCATTACTTTGTGGTAATCTTTGTGGCACTATGACCTTGCTATGTGATCTTGGCAATTTTGTATATTTGTATCGTATAGCTTACTGGAAGAGGCTAAACTAGTAATGTGCCTGAACTTTGTATCTTTGTCAACTTGTGTTCTTTCTTGCGTTGTTTTGTATAGGCCAATACATGTCGTTATTCACTGAGTATTTTGTACTCACCCCCTCCCTATAATCCTATATGTACTGAATTTAGAGCTTTATGGCCAGATCGTCCCAAAGGTGGAGAAGATACATGTATGTGATCGAGATTTCAGAGTATGGCTGAGGTTTCGTTGTGGATAGCCCGCAATATCTTTAATGATCAAAGTGCGTAGCGAAAGCATCATGTTTGTATTAGTAAAGTCTCGCCCTTGATTTTGAAAAATGATTTTCTCAAACGCTTCTGTTACCGATACTAGAAAATAAGGTAACAAATTTTGGGGGCGTGAGAAGTAGCTGCCAACCGACTCAACTTGTGCTATAAAGTATAAAGTAGAAAACTCAAAATACCAGAACTGTTGAAAAACTTAACTTTATCCACATATTTTGTCTCGTTTCAGCTCAAACTCAATTTCTTTCAATATATCTTTAATAGAAACAATTGAAAATCAAAAGCAGGGATTCAATAGTGAGACAGAACTCCATTCGTTATACATATGTTACTAATAATTAAAAACGTCTTTTGACAAACAAAGCTTAAACATTTCTTTGATTCTTCAACATGTTTGCTCAACAAATGTAGCCAAAATTTAGGTAGAATTGACACGTCCCACTCCCAGCAACTCTAACTTACTAGCAGTGGAATGTGTGCTGACGATAAATTCCAATTAGAAGTTAGAATTTACCGTCAAGGCTACTAAACATGCTAATAATTCCAAAAACTTTGACATTATCTTCCCTAATTTACTAGCAAAATCAACCTGCACAAATACACAACATCAAGCCCACAACACCTCATTCATTTCAAAAACCATTTCATATATGAAGAGATATGCCAACCCAAGTTTAACTCACCCGAAAACACTCAATACATACTAGTAAGTAACCATATCAAAGCCTAATAATTCAAAATAACAACAAAGCCCAATAATTCAAAATAGCAACAAACCCATAACAATCTCTATGTGGTGGCTCGAATTCTTGAAGTAGCAGGCTCGACCATAATACATTGCACAAACTCCAATTGCAACCTGGAAGGAAAATAATTTTGAAAACATGTGAGCTAACTAGCCGAGTGAGTGAAGTTTTAGATAAACATGCTTTGGAAAATTATAATATAACTTTACAAAATCTCAAATGTTTAACTTTCATAATTTGAACTCAATTCCAGCATAACATGAACATTTATAAAATCGTTATGTATTGGAAACCGTCATGAAATATCATGTCATTCTAACAATCATCATAAAATCCATCAACTTGAATTCATCTCACATCGAAACATTTATAGAATCATTGTCATACTTGTAAGCATCATGAAAATCATTTCTTTCAAGATTTTCATAGAACTTTCCCCAAGAGTATCCAACATCACATGATCATGATATCAAGTCATACGCGCGTACACAGTCAGTTTGGGTTATAGGTACCTTATGACCCCTTCATCCTAGGCGCCACAATTAAACAACTTGAGCCATAGCTAGCACATAGGCCCCTTCGCCTGGGCGGCGTTCATTTGGTCAGCTTGAGCTATAAGCTCCTTCGCCTGTAGGCGGCTGATCATGACATCGGATACAAATTTGGGGTTTTCATGTATCATAAAATCATATTTCAAATAGAAACGTTTCTCTGAAAAGTATGAATCATCATTTCATATAAGATGCATAACGAACTTTTCTTAAGAAAATATCATCCTCTGGGAAATTTCATTGAAATACATATCATCATAGACATTGCAAATTCACGTGGAATCAAAGCATAATAATGTTCATTAAGGAAGAAATGACAGAAGAGCTCCACTCACCAGCTAAGTAGTATCTTTTCGTTTTTCACTTCTTTTTAGTACTTAACATTTCCTGTAACATTACATAAAATTCTATTTAACATTCAAATTCCTTTCTAATGCACTTTTTCTATCTTAAGTACTCACACTTTTACATATTTTCAAATATAGTTTCATTTTCCACATTTTCCCTTTTTCCACTTGTTTCTTTCCATTCAAAGAAATAATATTCAAGTAGATATTTTCCTAAATCTTTCATTAAGCATATTGCTAACCACAATTTATATCATCTCTTAATTTCACCCAATTCCTCAATCACAATGATATTATTCCAATAGGTCATAAAACTAACTTATTGAATCAAGACTTAGTTCAACTTTTCAACAAAGTTTGTTAAGTTTTCCCTGTTTCGACAATGCCCATTCAAAACCATTGTAAAATCACGAATGATGTCATATGCTTATGAAATTTTACTAAGAGGTAGAAAACTCATATAAGTTCATTATACATGAAATTGAGCCCAAGAAAACTACCTTGACTATACCAAAATATTTTTTCTACCTCTCAGAAATTATGTTCTCGGCTAAACATTGACCAACCTCACAAAATATCTCATAAAAACTTCTAGCGGTCTCCAAATGGTGTCATTCTAATTTTGCATGATAGACAACTCATAAGAGATTATTTTTGAACTTGTATCTTGTTAAAATTCCACATATACTATAATTTATGACCTTTAAAATTCGAATGGCAGAATAGCATACATGTTGATCCCATGCAAAAAGTCATTTCATTAAATTCATACATGCATACTTAGCTTGCTAGAATTCCATATTAATCTCTTATGCTTCCCTCAATAACTTCACTACGAAAATCTCATACCAAGCATATACTTCAAGAAAACTAAATACATGTAACTTATATCTACCAATTCATTATTTTTCCCCCTTTTATTTAATCCATATTTACACACTTGATTCCATAAAATCACATTAACTTCATGACATTCCATTTAGCTCCAATTCACCATTCCATATCAATTAAATTCATGAATACAAAGATTATAAGCCAAATACTCAATTTCCTGAGAATTTCCATCTTAATAGCACCAATAACACTTCAATAAAAAAAATTTTCAGCTTTAATTCTCTTTCAAAACTATGATTTCATACACTAACTTTGTGTAATTCTTTTCAATTCTTCATATAATTTCAATTTCACGTCTAAGAGTAATTCCACACCATTTAACCCAAGAGAAAACTGCATCAAAATCAACACAAATATTTAAAACACTAACATCTCAAACAAAGCCCAATCTTTAAAAATCCTAATTAGATAATTAACCTCATAAAACCATCATTCTTTCAACATAAATATCAATTATTTAGTCTCAAATCATAAAAATAAACCATAAATTTAACACTCAATAGAAAATACATAAACCCTAAAAATAATTTATTGACTTACCTACTTGAAAATTACACAAAAAATCAAAACCCAATTACCAAATCATGCCAACAATATGCACTTTCCTCACTTTCTTATCTTTTCCTCTCCTTTTCCTTTTTCTTTTCTTTTTCTTCTCATTTTTGGTTCTCATTTCGGCCGAAACAGAGGTTCCCAGCGTGTCTTTGTGTTTATTCCAATTGCTAGAAAACCATGTATATATATATAGGAAATTGCACACAAAGTCCCTCAACTTCTTACTTTGCTATAAGTTGATTCTTAACATAATCTTCTTTGCCCATAAGTCCTTCAACATTTAATTCTTCATCTTAAACCCTTTGATGACTTAGAGTTTGACCCAAATAATTTAATTTTGACCTTGACTTGACTATTCCACCATTGACTTTTGGTTCATAAAATTTGAGATGTCACAAGAATAGGCAAAAATTAGGCGGGAGCTAAAGAAATAAGTAACCTTTCTTAATCAAATTTAGTTACACATCCAGTATTGAGAAAAGAAAAGCTAGACTTACATGGAAGATTATATGAATGGCTGAAAATGGTGAAAGAATAATGAGTTCAAATGTTTGCATAAACATATGTAGGGAATTGATTTTACTATTTCAGTTGTTGAAGGAGAAGAAGAAATTACCTTCATAGTTGTGGAGTTCAAACTTCAAAGCCAACCTCCACAATCTCCGTCTCAATGATTTAACCGTAGCAGCTAATTTCGAAATAGCAGCTTTAGACCAATTATGAGTTGAAGTTAAATTTAGCATGCATTAAAACCCAGTTTTTCCTCGCTATGTAGTGTATTTTCATAGTAAATAAATATATAGAAATAATTGCAAGAAATGAAGTTCAATTAGAGGCTCCCACCAAAAAAAAAAAAAAAAGCCCACAAAGGAAATCAGTAAGTCAGACTTAATTTAGCAAACAACAAAACCCTTGAATCAGGAAAGAATTAGAAAAAAATGTACATGAAAAACATATTTCCAAGGGATTTAAACATTAAAATAACTCCAAGAACTTTTTTTTTTAAAAAAAAAATTAAATCACCAATATCTCCAAAAGTTTGACCAAGTTTACACGTCCCCTAAACAAAAAATTCCCACGAAACTGTCGATCACATTGTCTCGCACACTGGTGACCAAGTTCCCACAATGAGTTAACCATCAAATCTCCGTTTATTAATATGCAGAAACAGTAATTTTTAATGATTAACAAAGCAAGAAGAGTTCATAATTTAAAGATTGGCAGAATATCCCCTAAATGCAGCCAATTATTGAAAATATCTGTGCAATTATGCAACCACTGAAACCCACCAAATCTACCATTCCCAATATAAGAGGAAAAATAAAGAAAAGCACTTTAGTTGTTTAGCAAGAATTTTTTGCCAATTATGTTTTGAATTATTCACAGATGATTGAATTGCTCTTACGTTAAACACACAAAGACAAAAATAAATAAATAAATAAATCATGGACTACCAACAGTTTCTTCTCAATATCAAAAGGCTACAACAGATGAGGAAAGAAACAGAATTTTTAGTGCAGAATTTATAGAAACATATATAAAGAACGAAAATTCCCAATTGTAAAATAAGAAGGAATAATAATCTATATATATATATATGTATGTATAAGTAGAGTTTGTTTGGTTCAATTTGATTGTCGAGCAAAATTAGAAATGATTTTTCCGTTCATTGTTTGGCTACTTTAAAAAACCAACATGCTGACGTGATTATTTTATTATTATACTTTTCTTTTTTCTTATATTTTCCATTTTAATTATTTAATTTAATATTTTTATTTTGAAACTTTATCTACATATTAATTTAATATTTTTATTTTAGAACTATATCTACATATTACATTTTAGTTAGATATATTTCATATTTGCCTAATATATTTCAATTTTACTATGTCCGATTGTATAATTTCATGATTTTATGGTCTCCTATTATATTGTACTAGTTGTATACCCGTGCCTTGCACGGAATATAATAATTAGTAAAAAATGCTTGATAATTTAAAGAACCAAATAATCACAATTTTATTTTATATTACTCACTCATATACAAATTTACCAATAATCACTATTTTATTATATACAATTCTTTCACTTGACGCAGAATTAATTAAATTGTCATTAATGGAACAATGCATTTAACTAATAAAAATGAGAATTAATGAAGAATTTTTTAATATAAGTTTAATTTCACGTTGACTATGGAAACTAAGAAACTATGGAAAAAATAGAACATACAAAATTTATGTAATTCTAAAATTATCATACACTCATATCGTTGTTCAACAATGATAGTGTCAGAACTCTAAGAACATTAGTGTGAATGATATTCATTTATCAAAATAAATTCTTTACTATATTCATTCTCTATCATATATTTTTGGAAAAATTATTTTTCACATCTCCTCATATAATGTTATACATTCTCCAAAGAAATCACTATTCACTAAATTCATTATAAAAAAATCTAAAAGTAGACACTCTCCTATTACAAAAGACCCAATGGAAGTTATATTACAACAAATGATAAAATCTATATAATTTACTCATAACATTAATTTTTAACTACTTTCTACTCTGAAAAGAATCAAAAGAATTTTTTAGTTTTATTCTAAATCATCATCATCAAATATTATTACTATTGTATCTCCTCAACTTAAATTTTTTACATATATGTAGGTTCTTAGTTATATAATATGAGAATGTGCATACGATTGAAAGCATATAAAATAAAAGTATATATAAGCGGGATAGTTGATATATATTTATATATTATTTTATTTATTATTTGTTTTGAAAAATATCTCGACTCGAAAATCCAAACCCGAGATATAACTTTTATTATATATATTATAATATATATTATAATTATGTATATTATATATATGTGTGTATAAAATAAAAACATATATATAAGATATTAGAGATTTAATTTAAAACTTAAATAGTTGGAAATGTGTATATATATATATATATTATTATTAAGATAAAAACAAATACGAAAAGAGACATATATAAGTAGGATAATAGTTTTGATGAGAAAATTTACATAGTGCCACTATACTACTTAATATATATAATAATATGTCCATGAAACGTATGAGTGTGAAGTATAGTAATCTGTAAATGCACATGTGTGAAACTAATATAGATTATGCTTTTGGGTTTTATTGCCTCTAAAAGAAATAAAAAATAAGAATTAATAAAAAAATTATTGGTTTAATTATTATACTTTTCCTTATTGTATATTTTTCATTTTAATAATTTAATTTAATATTTTTATTTTGAGACTCTATCTACATATTACATTTTGATTAGATATATCTCACATTTGGCTAATGGGTTTGAATTACATGAAAACAGATAATCTATCAATCTTGATTTCAATATTACTTTCCTCATTATTATACTTTTCCTTTTAATCATTTAATTTAATATTTTTATTTTAGAACTTTATCTACATATTATATTTTGGTTAGATATATATCATATTTGCCTAATGGATTTCAATTTTACTTTATTCGATTGTATAATTTCATCATTCTATGTTCTTCTACTCTATTGTATTTTATTTTATCAATATAATATATCTGTGAAATGCACGTGTGTGAAGTATAGTATGTCTGTGAAATGTACAAGTGTGAAACTAATATAAATTATGCTATCGGGTTTTTTTTATCTTTAAAGGAAATAAAAAATAAGAATTAATAAAAAAATTATTGGTCCAATTATTATGCTTTTCCTTTTAATCATTTAATTTCAGATTTTTATTTTGAGACTCTATCTACATATTACATTTTTAGTTAGATATATCTTATATTTGTCTAATAGATTTGAATTACATGAAAATAGATAATATATCAATCTAGATTTCAATATTATTATTATATTTTTCCTTATTATTATATTTTTTATTTTAATCATTTAATTTAATATTTTTATTTTGAAACTCTATCTACATATTACATTTTGGTTAGATATATCTCATATTTGCTTAATGAATTTCAATTTTACTTTGTTCGATTGTATAATTTCATAATTTTATGTTCTCCTACTACATTATATTTTACTTTATCACTATAATATGTCCGTGAAACGTATTAATGTGAAGCATAGTATGTCCGTAAATGTATGAGTCTGAAACTAATATAAAATTATACTGTCGGGTTTTATTATCTTTAAAGAAAATAAAAAAATAAGAATTAATAAAAAATTATTGGTTCAACGAGATAGCGATGGACTAATAACAAGAATTTAAAATTATGTCGTTCAAATTAAGAATTGATTGCATGCTACTTGCAAACATAAGATGCACATCAATTATATGTATGTTGTGTTTTTAAATTTCTTTATGACATTAAGCATGACAAACACAATTTTATTATATTTTATGTATGAAATTCCTTTAGAACTCTACCCGTACAACGCACGGGTGGATATCTAATTTAATCTTGAAAAGGAAAGATTGAATTGTTTAAACAAAATAATCTTATCAAGAACATACCTTTCAGCCACTGTGGAAGGAGTGAAGGCGGTGAAAAATGTTTCTTTTCCTCTGGGAAATAATCAAAACACACTCAAACTTTTGTCGTACAAAGCTCATAAACAAAAAAAACTGGATTTTTCTACGTCACATTGTTGTCGTTCGAAGAAAAAGCGCCCATTGTAACCAAAATCATAGAAAGGCAAAATGGGGAAAAATTACATAAAAAACAATGGCCATGGTTGCATGACTAGGGATTCATGGTAGAAAGGAAAAAGACCCCCTTAATTGGCAGAATTCATTTAGATGGAAAATGAGTGATTCACGGTTTAATTGGCAGGTGAGGATCCCAAGATAAATGAATGAAATGATAAAAATTAATAGGCGAGAATCACGCCAGAGATATCTAAAACCAAAAAAGGAAAAAGAATTTAAAAAAAAAAAATTAACTGCAGATGTTACCGCAAAAATGGACGGGAAAATTGTGGTAAAAAAGTACTGCAAACTATTCTCCTTTCACACATATATATATATATATAGATTTCCTTAAATTTAGGAAGAAAGTATTTTGCAACTAGTTTAGTAAGAGTTTGTTTGATTCTATTTATTTGAAGAATTTATAATGAGGAGAGATGTATAATGTGTATTGAAAATGTAAAAATGTGTGAAATATATGGTTGTAATTGAACAGTTGTCAAATTAAATGTCAAACTAGTTATAAGTAAATTTATAAATTGTGAGAATAAATGAGATCAAACAAGCCCTAAGATTGGTTACAAAGACTCGATTTGTTACCATTTGTATTATTTTTCCAAATATTGTTGAGAGATCGAATTGAGCGTTGGCTAAAATGCGGTTCGACTATGGTGTCCTTCAGACCCGCAACACATCCAACAGGGGACCGCCACATACCCTTCAGACTCTATAAATAGTGTCCTTAGGACACCATAGAATTTCCGGGCTAAAATGAGCACAGACCGCGAATGGCAAAACTTGTTTCGCAAGGGATTCCTCCTTATCTGCCGTCGGTAACATTGGATCGGCATCTCACAGACCTCTGCTTAGATTTTCATTTTCATTTCCATTTCCGCCCATAATCCAAGATTCCGATTCAAAATTAAACCCCTAAAAATTTCAAAGTAAATGTGGTATAGATCAGCTTCTTTCATTCTTGACAAGCACCCAAACGACACCGTATTCAAGGCCGAGAGCCGCCCTATTTCCGCCGCCACCTCATCCTCCGCCACCATGGCCGCTGAAAATCCTCACTCCCCACAAAACCCTAACCCGCAGATCTCTCTCTATTATCAGACCCGCGCCGCCCACCATGCCGTTGTCACCACTGACTGGCTGGCTCAAGCTCAAGCCGCAGTCGGTCGCCACCCTGAAGATGCCATCTCGGATAATTCCTCATTGAAGTCTGCCGGCGGGGACGAATCTGGAAACAATTTTAATGTGGTGGACGAGTTCAATAACTGGCGGAAACTGCCGGATTTGGCAGAAGCCGTGGCGGCTATTAGGGCTTTGGCTTCCGTCATCAGGTCAAGCCAAGCTACGACCATGATGGAGCTCGAAATTGAGCTAAAAAAGGCCTCTGATTCGCTTAAAGTACGTAAATTTGCTAATAGTTTTCTTTGATTCTGGATTACGCTGTGTGGTCGTTCTTTATTGGTTCTCCCTCCGTTTAATGCAAATGAATTTATATATTATCTCTCGTCCATGAACTTGCGTGGAGTTGGATTTTGGAATAGCTGGCACATAGTCTAAAGTTCTGTTCATGGAAGTGATACGTTAGACCCCTCTATTTTGAAGGAGCATATTCCACTAAATAGGCAACATCTTTAAATTTAAAGAGTGAAATTTTTTAGACACTCCAACGTAGCTCTTTATCTAAGGGGGGGGGGGGGGGGGGGGGGGGGGGGGGGGGGGGGGGGGGGGGGGGGGGGGGGGGGGGGG
>CAVNYN010221242.1:13280-26604 GCA_963692815.1 Nyctanthes arbor-tristis
TTAATGCAAATGAATTTATATATTATCTCTCGTCCATGAACTTGCGTGGAGTTGGATTTTGGAATAGCTGGCACATAGTCTAAAGTTCTGTTCATGGAAGTGATACGTTAGACCCCTCTATTTTGAAGGAGCATATTCCACTAAATAGGCAACATCTTTAAATTTAAAGAGTGAAATTTTTTAGACACTCCAACGTAGCTCTTTATCTAAACCCCCACCCCCCCACCCCAAAAAAAAAAAAAAAAAAAAAAAAACAAGAAAACCCCCCAAAAGAGAGTGAGAGAGCATAAACTATTGTTTTATCTGATTATCTCCTTTTTTACTAATGTTAATATAGAATCAAATATAGTGCTTGTTTTATCCTTATTACAAACAAAAATTATAATCTCATTGTTACTGATTTGACATCTACTTAATTACAGCCACACATTTCAAACATTAATTAAATCTCCACCACATATTCCTTTCTCATTATAATTCCAATCCATAATTTGAATCAAACAAGCACATAGTTTGTATTATCCAAGAAACGGTATTACTAAATTAGAGGGAGTGAGTACCCGCTCTCTAAATTAAAATGAATTTAGAGATGCACGTAGAGAAGAACTCTTTAGATTAAGAGTATTGTAGGTTTAAATAGCCTATTGGATATGCTATTAGTTTCCTGAAGAAATGCATGGGCACGAGCTGATAAGATATAAAGCATTTATTATAAATTTAGTTGAGAGGTGAAAAGAGAAGCAGATGTAGCCAATTTATTTGACCTTTGCCTAATATGTCAAGTTTCAAAATCTTTTCCACATTCTACATGATGGCATAAAAACTCATTACATCTGGTGTTTCTTGCTCGTGTTAACCTTCTATTATTATTTCAAAATAGCAATTGGTTAAAATGATTACATCCACATTTAATAAAACCCACGTCCACATGTACATGTAAATTTCTACCATTCATTCTATTTCTACTTTTTGAAGTAAAACTAAAAGGTTAATGGGAGCTTATTTCTTTAGATATCTGTGTTCAACTATAAGTATGGAGACGTGCGCTGTAAATGCCATTACAGGCCAAACTGGGCTGCTAGCTAGCTTGGCTTAGAGTTTTAGGCCTCTCAATTTTTACTTTCACCACTCAGTTGTCGTCTTTCTGCTCACATGGTAAAGTTACTGGCTACAATTACATGTTCCTGTACATATACTATACCTGCACAGATGGTTAGTATCTTGCCATTTGAAACATTTTGAGACCTGTTTTTTGTTTTTGTTTTTGTTTTCGAAAAAACATTGTGCTGAGACCTGGTTATTTACTTATTTTGCTAATATAGTGTTTTTTTCTTTCTTTTTTTTCTTTTTTTTTCTTTTCTTTTTTTTTTTTAGTTGGGGGGGGGAGGGGTTGGGTGGAGTGGACGCAGGGGGAATATGGGGGGAAATTAGAGGAGGTTTTTTTATTTTTTTAAATATTTTATTTTTCACCTTTGAGAACATTCATTATAAGGGGAGTGTAGGAGAGAGGAATTGAATCCTAGACTTAGGCATGGGAAATCTAGTTACATGCCATTAGACCACATGGGTCTTGGCATAATATGGTTTAATTTTCTTTGTTAAGCACTACCTTGTGGTCAAACAAGATTCCCGGGTTAATCACTGGCATATACCAAATGTTTTTAGAAGAAACTCAGTGTGTATATAAAATGAGCTATAGTTAACTAAGACCTGCACTTTTGTTCTAGTTGTGGGACACTACCTCTATCTCTTTAACAGCCGGCTGTGATCTGTTTATGCGTTATGTGACAAGAACTTCAGCTTTGGAATATGAGGACTTCAATTCAGCAAAGTCTCGCCTTCTTGAACGTGCGGAGAAGTTTGGAGAGATATCTTACAAGGTAACAATCTGCAGGATTATATCTAATTCTCAGGAAACTAGTATTCAATGTTCAATTTACATCTGCTGCGATATGAACTTGCTTTTGTTAAAGAAATCTTTTAAGTGACCTATTGATTGCAGGCTCGTAAGATAATAGCTATGCTTAGCCAAGATTTTATTTTTGATGGCTGTACAATTTTGGTGCATGGTTTCTCCCGTGTGGTGTTGGAAGTGTTAAGAACAGCAGCACAAAATAGGAAACTCTTCCGAGTTTTATGTACAGGTTGGATTCTAACATTATCTTTGTTACAAAGAGATGCTATTAGACTTAAACCCGTTGTAATTCTAACGACTTTAGGGCTGGTCATAAGTTGATTACTTGAGAAGTGATTTTTTTGAAAAGTGATTTTTATTTTATTTTTATATTTTTGTGGACAGAGTTATGGTTAAAAACTAAGGAAAGTTGCAGTTATATGTGAAGAATAATTTCTTATAAAGAATGTGTGGTTAGAAATGAATGCAAGAAAAAAATGTGATTTTCAAAATCAAGTAAGGGTTTAGTTTGTCTCATGATGCTCCAAAGTACTAGACTTTGATAGCCACAGTTCCTTGCTTTCAATTGTCCTCAACATGGTAGCTTCAACCGGACGATCCTGTTGTCGATTTTATCCCGCAAGTGGACGGATCGTTAACAAGTAATATAATGATGAGTAAAGTATTGAATCCCAAGAGACTGAATCTACTAAATTTACTCTAGTCGATCTCAACTTTAAATAAAATAACACACAATAAAATTTGATAAATAATTTTAAATGAAAATAAAAGCTAGCGAAGAAAATAAATAAAATTATTCACAAATCATAAAAGAAAATATGAATACACAAAAGTACTAGGATTCCCGAATCCATCACCGTTAACATGATTAACTCTTGATGCTTGGGGTTGAAAATCAATAATCCAATATTATTTAGAAGCCTCTTTGGATGGTCTTCCAAATCTATAAGACTAAATCTATATCTATACATGATATTAATTATCTCTAATTTAACCTTTGAACATATGGTACGCATTAATCCACTGTGATTATTCTTTGCGATTTTATTGAGCATAATAGTATTAGGACTCTGTGCCGTTCATTACCATGTGCTAAACTCATAAAGAATCTCTTGAAAACAACATGAATCACAGAACTCAATTTAATGTGATCAAGCATTAAAATGTAAGAGAATAATGAAGAATCAACCTGAAAAATAAAATTAGAACATATAAAACAAGTACTTCAAATTAATCACAAAAAGGGTTTGATCGGTAACCTAGCACAATAACAATTAGCCAATCATGTTAAGGAAAAGAAAACAACAATAAAGATTGAAATTCATAACCCGAATGAGACGAATTCACGATATATTTCACGTTGTTTCTTTTCCCCGGCCGCACGCACGCCTCGGGCGTCTCCACAGCTCCACGGCTACGTACCTCCACTGACATTCCTCCTTTTCCTCGTTTCACGCCTTAACCATATATAATGCATCAATTTGGGCTTAATAGCCCAAATTCATTATTGTCCTCGTGTGTTGGGCATTGTTTTATTTTATTTTATTTTTTTCCCTTTTTTCAACTATCAATTCACAACAAGCCTTCAACTTCATTTCTTTTTCAACTTTGGTCCATAATTTCCAAAAACCAGTAGAATTTATCCTTTTTCCTTCTTTTTTTCCTTCATTTTCTTCAAAATTGGGTTCAATCCTAAAATAAAAAAAAAAAAAGCAAAATTAAGTAGAAAGTTGACAAAAACAAATGGTCAAGTTGTAGTTTTAATGGCTCAAGGTAAGTGAAAAATTGCACTTATCAATCCTGTTATCTGAGATCCAAATAAATACGGTAAGTTCTAGGCTTTACCTAAGGAAAGAATTTCCCCCATATGAATTGGCTGACCACCTTTTTTTTTTTTTTTTGGTGTGTTGGGAGAGAGAGAGGGGGGGGGTGATTTTCATTAGCGCTGATATGCTAATTGATAGAGTGAATTAAGTTGTATATTACATGATCCTCTATGCAGAGGGAAGACCAGACAGGACAGGGTTAAGATTGTCTAATGAACTGGCCAAACTTGATGTTCCTGTGAAGCTCTTGATAGACTCTGCCGTGGCATATAGCATGGATGAAGTGGATATGGTATTTGTTGGAGCGGATGGCGTTGTTGAAAGTGGAGGTATAATCAATATGATGGGGACTTACCAAATTGCATTAGTTGCTAAAAGCATGAATAAACCAGTTTATGTTGCTGCTGAAAGCTACAAGGTATTTGGAACCTCTCATATTTCATTTGTATTAGAGAGCAAACTTGGCTTAAGCTTAAATGGAAGTTGACTATTTTATTGCGAATATGTGTCTATATGTTATTATCCCTTATCAAGTTACGGGTATTCTAGAGTAGTCCCCACAGAATTCACCTCGCGGTCAAAATAGATGACTTATGTCTATCATATTCTTACTCAATTATAACTCAACTTTTTAAGCCCAACCATGGTCATCTGGATTGAAAAAGAACCTGGTAGTCAAGTCATGGTTGTGATTATCTTTATTGGTTGATCACTTGGGACATAATATTTCCAAGCTATTTCTGATTCGATGCTTGTTTTGCAGTTTGCTCGTCTCTACCCGTTGGACCAAAAAGACATGGTACCTGCGTTACATCCAATTGATTTTGGGGTACCAATTCCGTCCAAGGTGGAGGTTGAGACATCTGCCAGGGATTACACACCTCCTCAGTATCTGACCTTACTTTTTACCGATTTGGGTGTTCTAACACCATCTGTGGTAAGTGATGAGCTAATTCAACTTTACTTGTAATGCATTACTGTTGGCATCCGAATGACGCATTTCTTGTACTGATGAACCTTGATTAGCAATTTTTGGCTGGTGTAGTGACTAAAACTTGTAAGTGGTGATTGGTCTTCAATTTGCAAAGGTTGAAGTTGTATTTTCGCTGCTTTGTGTGTGTTTAATAGAGAAGGGTACAGACTTCAGTTTTCTTCTCAACTTCTTACTGTTGTTCTTTAGATCATCAGAGTTTGGGTTCGTAAAGCAGCGACCATTGTTCATTTCGTTGCGTTTTATCTTAACTTGACAGATCTTAAAGGGGTATTTTATTTTATTTCCAAAAAGGCACCTGAAATTTAGAAGTTTTGAATAATTATTGTCGAGAAATGAATTTCTTTTGACAATAAAAGGTGTACAGGAGGTTTAACAAGCACATGTGGGGTCCGTTTGATTGTTATTGATTTAAAGTATTGATGTGACGTGTTGAAATTGTCTATCGATGAGCATGTGGATTAGTTTTCCAGTTCTAATTTCTAAATCTGATGTGAGGAAAAGAATCCTAGGTCAAGGCAGTAGCACACGGTAGGGATGGCAAAAAAATTCGATCCGCTATATAACTTGATAGATACTCAATCCGTTTGAGGAAAAAATTCCCGATTTGTGGATTGGTAGAGTAAATCATGTTAGAATTTGCAATCCGCCACATGATAGTGGATTAGATTGTGGTCGATCCGATCCGATCCGATCCGTTTAATAATTATAATAAAAAAAATAGAAAATATTTTACTTTTACAGCATCACATTCGGTCAAGTTAACAATCATTCACTCCACACCACCACTAGTCCTCCTTCCCACTCACAAACCTAACCTTCAGCCCTAAATCCCCTTTGTCTCTCAGTCTCTCATACAAGTTGCAACGCACGGTCGCCTCCCCTGCTCAGTCGTCCGGACGCCTGAGCCACTCGGTCACTGCCTCAGGCCCTCTCAAGGTCGACCATCTAGGTTAGTTAATCATGCATCTCTAGCTGCTCTTGCTTGACCGGCAAATGACCGTCTTTTTCCCTAACTGTTATATCCAGTTTTTCAAACTGAAAATCTTTAGTAAATATTTAATACTTGGTTAATTAAGTTAAATTATTTCGTGTTTAGTTTACAGTTTTTGAACTCTTCAACTAAATTTTTTGTTAGATTGTGTTTGCTACTAAGTTAGTTGTAAATAAATTTACAAGAGTGAGAGATGTCTTATGAAGATAATGTCGTATAATAGTGGGGGAATTTGGGTTTGTGAAAATTAGAGAAGTGGATTATAGAGGAAGAACCAAGAACTAGCGATAGCCTTTGTTATGAGGCATCCTATGTCATTTTTGGTGTTTTAGGAATCACATATTGGAATTTCAATGAGAAGGAACTTGGAATTATTTACTTTATGCGAGGTTGTATTTAGAATTTTCTTGATATCAACTGAATACTTGATATCGATTTAATTTTAGTTTACTATTAAAATAGATTGTAGTGTATTGTATGATGAGAAAACTAAGTTATGAGATTAGAGTAGTGTAATGTATGCTGTTTAAAAAAAAAGGGTTTCGTGGATCGGTTGGTGGATAGATCGGAAGAGCTTAATCCGATCCGATCTGTAATTTGATCCGTAAGTCGTGGATCATAGAGTAAATTATGGCTTTGTAAATCTTTCGTGGAGCAAATTAGATCGGTGCCTATTCGATCCGATCCATTGTCATTCCTATAGCACAGTATTGGTCATTGTTATCTTTACTAAAGTCATCTCACACTAAGCACTGAGTATGTTAGGTCTTAAGTGGTTTGAGGCATTTCTTCGTTTTCCCCCCTAATCAAATTTCAAACCAAAAATGTTAATGCCAAAAATCCCTTGTACTAAACTCCATGCGTCCCATAAAGATAAACTAGTATAATATTTTCGTTCGTTGTAAAAGATAGTCCACTTTTCATATTTATCATGTCTGTATTTTCCAGTACATCATTATAGATTAGATTAGTCTTTCTAGTGGGCATTCTTAATTTTCTAATTTTTTGAACCTATTTCTCCCCGATCCAACAAAAATTTCTAAAATATCAGGCACGTTACAATTTAATATAAGTCCCCGAAATAAAATGAAAATATTGAATTTTAATTTTTTAAATATAAGTCCCCAAAATAAAATTAAAAATTAAAGGGGGTCAAATTTTTTGCAAACTTCTTGAATTAAAATAAAATATACTACCCCTGTCTCAAAAAAGATAATTCACTATTTTATTTTCATCCGTCTCAAAAAAATAGTCCACTTACTATATTAAACATGTATTATTTAATGTTTTATTTTCATATGTATCCCCAATTAATTATTATAATTCAACTACCTATAAATTAAAAGTCTTTCAAATAAATGACACAAAGGTAAAATAAAATTTAATGTTCAACTATATTAACTATTGTTTCTTAATCTATGTGAAAATAACTACTGAACTCTCTTTGTGGGACAGAGATAATATAATTTTTACTTCTTCATTTTCAGAGATGCCTTTAATTATTTGTAATTACTCTATCTCCATTACTTATGCATTGAAAAAATATTCAAACAATTAATGAGATATAATGATATATATGAACAAATACAAGAAAAAATTATTTGAATTGTATTAACTACCTTTCTTTAATTGAATATGTGTAAAAATAACTAATGGACCATCTTTGTTTAACGGAGGCAAAATATAATAATGATGATGTGTTGTAGATTATTAATAGTTAATATTAATTAATAAATTGGATAAAAAAAATCAAGAGACAATGGAAGGCTCAGATCATTTGATAAAATGAATGGCAAACATCATTTTACAGAATTAGGAAGAGCATTTGAGCGGAAAAAGTATTTAGTTTGCTTTTTTATATTATAATACTAGTAACGGCACCTGCGTTGCACGTGTCGTCGAGTTCACGTGGAATATATCTCTATAAAATTAAGAATGTCACCAAGTAATCAAACAACACTCATAAAATGACTTGAAATTTTGGTAAAAATTGACTCTCTCTTATAAATATATGTAAGTAATCAACAAGTTATCTCAATGATATAAAAAAATACACATTACCTCAATGAATTAACTTTATATACAAAAATATGTTTCTTATCCAATCCACAAAAAAAATAAAAATAAAAATAAATTGTGGTTCTCATTGGAAACCCTCATTAGACATTGTAATAAATAATAGTGTACATCATCAAGATAAAGAAGAATAATCATATCAATTAACTGGAAAACTACCAATGTTGACTGAGCTGGCTTGTCAACCCCATAGTTCTCACAGATCGGATTGACCTTCACATCGTCATATAGCAGTGCGCTTTGTCATTGTACAAACAATTTTGACTCATGTATTAATTGGAAAAAGATCTTGGAATGTTAAAAGACTAAAATTCTGTCCAGGTGCAATGAAATATTAAGAAATTTGTGAAGGGTAACCGCCTAAGCCCAGAGTTCTAATGTTACAAAACAATCTCAAAACCACTACGCAATTACAAATGTTTTGCTACTCATTACTTGGAGTCTATCCACTAAAAGATATGGGGTACTTACATCTATAACTATTTTTCTCAATTTTCTAGTGCAATTAAATATATGGTGCCATGTAGATTAACATATTTGATTTTCATCTCCACCAAGCACCATATACCTTTTTTGTTTTGACAATAATTATAACACCATATCAGTTATGTGCAGCAGAGTGGGTTCACTTTAGAATTATCATCGAGTAAAATTCTCATCATCCATGAGATAAATATGTAGTAAGCCAGATTTAACTCACAGCTGCAGAGGCTGCGCATATCTCCTTATAATCTACAACTTCATTGGGAATGCCTGCTCTAGTTCCTTGAGCAAGTGCCTTCGCAAGCTCTGCAAGATCGGAAGAGCAAAATTTAGCCCTTCTTTTAATTAACTTCTTACAGAGAATAAGATCAGCATACAACAAACCTTAAATGAGATTCCTGGGATATTGTTTACAATTGAAAATCATGACTTTAAAGATATCATTGGATGTCGGTCAACAAATTAATACATGTTTACAAATTATATGATGGTTGTCTCCTCCACTCCATGCTAAATTCCCTTCTGCCCCAAAAGAAACTTTAATCTCGGACATAAATAACATAATATTCGAACCAAGGATCCAATCTATAGAATCTTACTTTTCTACAGTACTTGGTGTTTCAGTGTTACATGCTTTAGTTTGACATGCATATATGTATTATTATAGGCATTAATTATTTGAGTCTTACATGGAAGATTAATTTTAACATTTTATTTTTAACGTGGAAGATTAATTTCATTTAACATGGATATTTAAATGGCTAAATACACCAATAAATAGAACCCAAAAAAAAGAATAAGCTCAAGAGACATGGAGATCCAACAAACTGAAAATGAAAATTAAGGTCCATTTTTATTGCATAATAATAATTTGGTAAGACGGAACTACATATAATTGCTGTCAATCAATATCGTTGACATCAGTGCCATAATACGGGTTGTTTTCTTTAATCTACTATGATATCACACCAGAAAGAATTTCAATGGGTTGTAGACTATTATTCTCTGCTAGCACTATGGGGATGGCATCTAATGCATTTGTGAAGGTCCTGATCATCACTTGATGCTACAATTTTAAGATGTCTGTCATGAGGGCATAGAAATTAGTGGTGAAATACTAATTGCCAGTCCACATATGAATTATCTTACAGGCCTGAGTTTTTATTCCATGTTCCTCATGCATTTTACATTAAACCTAAATATATCATCTAACAGGCTATACAAAACTAAGTGAAAGTAAAACAATTCAATATAAAAAAATTCAGAAAATCTAACCCTCTAATTACCTCCAAGCTATCCAACTCTGGCTCAGAAAGCCTCCGCCTCCAACTTCAATCCATTTAGCCAAAAAATATTGAGTCCAAATAAGGGTAGAGACTAACTACACCAAAGCCGAGCCGACAAGGAAGAAAAGAAAAGAAATTTTGAATGCACTCAAAACCGTAAAAAACCAAGCGTAAATCTATGTTAGATTGTGATGCCCTAAAATAATAAACATGCAACCTTTATAAAAATAAGAACTTGCATAACAAAACTTCAAACTAACTTCCAAAATTTAATATCATTTTTAGAAGAACAACCACAGGAAAAAGAAAAGTAGTATAGGCCTATTTATTAATTTCTCAATAAATTTGAGAAGCTTAGTCTTCAAATTGCTGAAATCAAACCATCGCCTTCATTCCTTGAACCCTTAAGAAAATAAGAAAGGAAATAATTGACCATATCGATCTCTGGCACAGCACCGAACAACATCAGTAAAGCAAAACAAATAAGGCGTTCATTAGTTTCGGAAATCGTGATTAGAAGAGATGAGAATCCTTTCACAAATGATTTGTTGAAAAATGGTGGAGAATATATGAATAAATTGTTTCGGAAATCATGAAATAGAAGGGATAAATTGTTGAAATGATTTGTTGAAAAAAATCAAAGCTCGAGAATCATCCATCTGTCTATTTGCACTGCTTCCCTAGGTATATCCCAGTGATTGAAGATTCGTAACACAAGAACAGAAAAAAGCGAAGATGAAGCCAACGAGGAATAGAAGAGAGGAATTAAGGCAGAGAAGAAACAACATTCTGGAAGCGAAATGGGGCAGAAACTTGTGATCAGGGGCACTTTTGGAACCACAAAAATATTTCAGGGACACTTTTGGTAAGCTGGCAATTTTTTGACGACATCCCACACGTGGCCACACTTTTAAAGGGTAGAGATAACAATAACAATGAAAACAAATAAAAATTGCATCTTTTCTAGGTTTACATGCCCTTAAAGATATAATTAGAAACTATGCAAAAGAAGAATCCCACCAAAAAAATAAGGGAAAAGATATTTAAAAAGGGGGGAAAATCTTGACCATTTGTAGCAATACAACTATTATAGAAGTAATAAATTAATTAGAAAATATATGAAGAATCCAAATAAATCATATACCGTAACTCACAAAATCAAGATCGGAAGAGCGTCGTGATATATTGTAAAAGTAATAAATCAATTATAGTAATTCATATTCCTCCAATAGCAAAACATAATTGAAAAGAAAAAAAAAACATAGCACCAGAATTTATCCCCTGTAATAAATATAATCAATCAAACATGTGAATCAATAGGTAAGAGCAACTTGTGCATCAGTTTAAAACTTTCAACTAAAACTAAAAAAGGGTTAACTTATAATTCTTTAAGGTGATGAAATCATCACAATGAAACACGTGAGAAGTTATATTGCGATTAGTAAAAATTACAAGAGAAAGAGGGACATAAAAATAATATTATTGGAATTCAATTCAGGAGATAAAAGTGGCCACCTAAGATTTATAGAGTGGCAAACAAACTCACTCGTCACTCTTCACTCAAAATTCCAGTTATATTATATCTAGCTCAAATAATTTAATTCAAGAGATAGCTCAAATTCAAGGTCAACGGGTTGCAGAGTAATGCTCTTCCGATCTATGGAATCAAAATCCTTAGTTGTATAAGCTCCTATTCATTCATTTTCCAAAGGATGATAAGTGTCTTAAAGAGGACACTCAGACCCAAAAGCTTTAAACAAATAAAAATAACTTATTTACCTGATTAAACAGTAAAAAAGAAATAAAAACAACTAATAGAAAGAAACAATAGGCTGAAGCTTTCACCTGCTTATTAAAGCTGCTTTCTCAGCTTCTCTTTACTCACCTCTTGAATTTCTCTAGTCACCTCATTTTCTGAAAATCCTGAGCCCAAAAAGGGGGTAAACTCAATACTCAATCGAATGTCAATTAATGAATAAAGTTATACATAGGGGGAAAAAGCGCAACCTAAAGTCTTAGCTGCTTCTTTCGTTCATGGACACAACCGAAAACCACAGATGTAACTTCCTTTTTCTCGATGGCTTCTTCGTGGTGTGGCTGAAGCGGAGGACCTTCGTCAGAGCTCCTGGGTGCGACTAATCTCCTTCTAACCCGCCAAATTCTGGCCACAAACGCTTTAATGGACGGGAGGAGGAATCGATTTGATGAACAAGGCAGTTGAGAGAGAGAGGGAGAGAGAAACACAGATCGCCTGTGTGATAAGGAATTAGGCTAGATTTGATGAAAGAGAGCAATTCAGAGAGAGGAGAGAGAGAGAGAGACAGACAGAGTGCAAGCGTGTGTGTGATAAGAAGTATCGAGAAGTGAGGTCAAGATTTTGTCGCTGGAACAAAACACAATGGCAGATAATTTCAGGGGTATTTTCGAAAATCATGCGATATATTTGACGATGCTTTGCACTTTTATAGGAAAAACTAAAATAATGAAGTGATTATATATGTTAAAATAAAGTAGATTATTATAAAAGATAATAATAAAAAACTTAAAACAAAAAATAGGAAATGGGGTGACCGAAAAAATTGCAAAACCAAAATTATAATTTCATCTAATCTATATATATATATATAAAAACAGAGTTTATCTGACTCAATTTGATAATCGGACAAAATTAGAAATAATTTTCCTGCTCATTATTTGGTTTTTTTAAAAAACCAATTTGCTGACTCATTATTTTATTATTATTATACTTTTCCTTTTAATTATTTAATTTAATATTTTTATTTTGAGACTTTATCTACATATTAATTTAATATTTTTATTTTAGAACTCTAGCTACATATTATATTTTGGTTAGATATATCTCATATTTGTCTAACGTAATTTTATGATTTTATGTTCTCATTCTATATTGTATTTTAGTTTCTCAACATAATATGTCCATGAAACGTACATGTGTGAAGCATAGTAGTCTGTAAATGTAAAATTATGAAACTAATATAGATTATACTATCAGATTTTATTGTCTTTAAAGGAAATAAAAAATAAAAATTAATAAAAAAATTATTGGTTCAATTATTATATTTTTCCTTATTATTATATATTTCCTTTTAATCATTTAATTTAATATGTTTATTTTAGGATTCTATCTACATATTATATTTTGATTAGATATATCTCACATTTACCTAATGGGATTGAATTACATAAAAGTAGATAATCTATCAATCTTGATTTCAATATTACTTTTCCTTATTATTATACTTTTCATTTTAATCATTTAATTTAATATTTTTATTTTGAGACTCTATCTACACATTACATTTTTATTAGATATATATCATATTTACCTAATAGATTTCAATTTTACTGTATTCAATTGTATAATTTCATAATTTTATATTTCCGTACTCTATTATATTTTATTTTGTCAGTATAATATATCTGTAAAATGTATGGGTGTGAAACATAATATGTCAGTGAAACGCACGAGTGTGAAACTATTACAGATTATGCTATCGAGTTTTATTTTTTTTAAAGTAAATAAAAAATAAGAATTAATAAAAAAAATTATTAGTTTAATTATTATAATTTTCCTTTTAATAATTTAATTTAATATTTTTATTTTGAGCTAGATTTCAATATTATTATTATTGTACTTTTCTTTATTATTATATTTTTCCTTTTAATCATTTAATTTAATATTTTTATTTTAGAACTCTATCTACATATTACATTTTGGTTGGATATATCTCA
>CAVNYN010221243.1:0-30610 GCA_963692815.1 Nyctanthes arbor-tristis
TTTTTTTTTTTTTTTTTTTTTTTTGAAACAGAAACTTTCATATCATCACTAAACACTGAAAACATCATATATCAGGCTAGCCTCTAGAAAAGATGGAAGCTTATTCCAAGTAGACAACGTGGGATAAAAACAGGAATTTCTAGCTAAACAATGAGATGTCTTATTAGTCGTTCGACGTACAAAAGCAAACATGTAGTCCAAGCTTTGTTGAAGCAGCAACTTACACTCATGAATGAGCATGTGGAATGCTGAGTACCCTTTTCGTATGGAATTAACATCATCAACAACATTTTTAGCATCAATTTCAAAGGTCACCCTCGCCAAGTCCATATGCAATGCCCCTTTAATTGCTTCTCTTAACCCTATTGCCTCAGTCTCTCTCGGTTCCAGACGTGTGCTCTTCCGATCTCCTTGTACTACAGCTGAGAAACTCACCTTGTGCATTCTGGAAAATCATGCCCACACATGTAGCTCCTCTATCACCGAACAATGCCGCATCGACATTGCATTGAGACGTCCATCAGGTGGGTTTTCCCATGCATGCTCACGCCAACCCGGCATTGTTGTACCATTCTCCCATGACACTCTATTTTCGCCGAACACCAATCTGTAATACAAATTTTTGATGTGATTTTATATATTGATTATAGATAATTAATTTTATATGTAGCGTAAATTAATAGTGGTGAACTAATTAAAATCTTTTAACCGTATTGTATTTATAATGTGGTGTGAAAATAAAAATTCGTGGTAGCTATATAATTGTCCCTTTTGGGGGGATACATTGGGGATACGGGGAGGCGAAGGGAGGGGAAAATATGAGAATGGTTGGTGTGGTTCGAACTCAAGACCTCTTCCTTGGAACGTGAGAAATCTAACAACTGTAACATTTGTTCGAACCACTTATAGAATTTAATATTGGTAAATTAAAAATGATAAAACAATTGCGTAATAAATTTGTATATGTTATTATTAATATAAAAGTCAAAAATAAGTTAATTAAACAGTATCAACATAACATTTATTATTTCCGAACGCTTAAATGTTATTTTAAAAATAGAGAGCACTTCTTAAATATATATAATTTATCAATAGTTAATGGTTCTTAATTTTGGCTTGTCTCAATCTTCTGTGCATACAATGATGTAGGTTGTCTAATTTTGTGTACGTCTAGCGGGGATAATCTCGCTGGATGTATGGTATGAGATTATTATATTTCTTTTGACATTTACTCCTTCTTTCTTCAGGTACAGCAAAAGTTGATTCTCTTTCTAGTATACCACTACCAAATTAGGGTTTAGTGATTTTATAACACTTGCTTACCATACTTCTCAAAAGCATTAGAAAAATTTCAAACAAGCGTTTGTACTCTCATTAATAATTAATTTGCAAACCATGACAACTAAATCATCTTGAAACATTTATTATGTTTGAAATTGACAAAGATATACCACAAAATGTATAGTGATTTGTGAACGATCCCAAAAAAAAAAATCTCATATTGACAAAAAATCTACAAAGTGATATTTCACATTAATAGAAAAGGAATGTGTGTATATCACAAGATAATATGGTACTTGTTCGTGTAAAATGTATGTGTGAAATACAGTGGATAATGAGTCCGAGTTATCGTTCCCACGAGGATCAAATTGAGTATCGAAATTATTAGTTCTTACTTTATTTGAATAATCAAATCTTTTGTGTTTTGGAAAAGATAATAAATAAGCAAATAAATAAAATTAAGAAAATAAAATATATACAAAGATCTAGAGGGAAATATATGAAGGATATGTGTCAAGACTCACGATTTCACCATATTGGACCACCTAGTCTTGCGACAATCAACCTATGTTACCGATCGAATCTCACAAAATTAACTAACTGCTCCTCTCGAAACTAGCTAATCCTACAAAATTAGGTCCTCTCACCTATCTCTAAGTAAGCGTGTTAACAACCCTTTTAAATGCATTAATCAACAAGAGATTCATGTAAGCCTCCCCGAAGTTCACCCTACGTGATCGCACTAACCACAAACAAATCTCTTTATCTTGTCTAAATTAATGATTCTTATTGCATAAGCTAACTTAAATATTCCTCTCTTGAGTTTAACAAAAGTCCAAAGATTCATTTATCTATTGACCACATAGATGAAGACAAAATAATATACTAATAAAAATTTAACAAGAGAATTAATTACATAAATTAAGCATGAAAAACATGACTATGGTCTCAACTAGGTTACATCGTTTGTCCCAACTTAGAATCAATTACACATCATGAATGAAAAACACAAATAAAATAGAGCGCATAACCCGGGTAATTGGCTCTTGAATAAGATGAAGAAGTCTTGCACTAAGTTTCCCCTTCTTGAATCTCGAACTTGATTCCCAAGCCTTCGAAGCTTTGTGTTTTTCTCCCTCTTTTCTAAGGTATTTTCTGTATTATGTCTCTCCTAACCTTGATGACTTGGCTAGACGCCCATTTATAACGTCTAAAAATTGTGTACAAGTTAAAGCATAAAAAGAGTTCTAAAGAAATAAGGAGAAAAACCGAAAATTCACGAGAGGGTCCATGCGGCCGCACAAGATTTCCATGCGGTCGCATGGCTCTTTGTGCTGATTCTGCCAAACTTCTGGTCACGGATGCGGCATCATATAAGCTCCATGTGGCCGCGTTCTAATGACAGCTCGTGTTCCAGTGTTCATAACTTTTAGTAGGAAAGTCGGAATTGAGATCCGAAAGTTGTGTTGGACTCCTGACTCGATAAGCTTTCCAATGACCTATTTTACTCCCATGTATTACAATTTTGTGGCCCAAAATGCCTTGAGACACGCGGCTCCAGTCGACTTGAACACTTCTTTTTGTGCCTTTCTTTTCATTGTCCTCATTTTAATCCCTAAACCTCATAATTTGTGTAACATTGATCCAAATTCGTTCATATTGACTTCCTCTTGAATTTTAACCAACAATTAATCAAATTAAATATAAATACGGATTTTTAAACATAATCTCACACAATTAACAACACATTTAAGGGATTTAAATATCACAAATCAATACCTATCAGTACTCAACCTATATCTATCTATATGTATAATGAAAATGATTTCCCTGTCTCTCTTCTACTTCTTCTTTTTCTTTTTTCTTCTTCTTTTTAAGGCAGGTATATAATTTTAATAAGATAACACTAATAATAAAGGAAATATCAATCTTCATATACAACCAGGGCTCAAAAGTCTAAAGGAAATCACGTATTGAGCCTAGACACTTTTTTTTTCTCGAAAGTATAATTATAAATTTGTACCATAATAATATAAATGTGTATAGATATTTATCTACTGAAAAACTGCGTCAAGAATATCAACAAGACAAACTCACATATAATTAGAATACATATTATAATAAAATATAGAAAATACCACGTATAAGAAAATTGAACTTAGACCTCTAAATTTAAGTACCTCAACCTATCCTCTAACCAAATTGACTACATGATAAAATTTAGCCCCCTCTCAATTTTAGTCCCGGAAAAAATAGAATAAAATACAACAGTATTCTCTAATTATTATTATTATGAAAATCTCTGAACTTTCGCTGTACAATTTATTTTTAAACTGATGAAAAATCGAAAAAAGGAGAAATTTATTCAGCTAGGCCAAGGAGAAAAAAACTCGATTCTTCTGAGACGAAATGGGATGGCGGGACAGCTGCCGGAATTCCTCCAAGTAGCTGCTAGTCTCACAGCAGCCGCCGCTGTTCCGCTGCCGGAACGACTTAAGTACTTTGTTGGTAGAAGCTTTAATCTCCTCCTTCTCATCCATATATATTTTCCTGTTCCGGCATTCCACGCGCAAAAACCCTCTTCACCCTTGTACATATAAACCTCTTTATCAAGACCCAGCTTCTTGTTGCAGAGGAAGCACCTCTTCAGGAAGCAAGAATCTGAAGAGGGTATCTGATTCAGATAAAATCTGGGTTTTGTTATTAGTTTCGAACCCGAACCCGAACTGAATAAGACATTGGGTGTTTCGTCATTGGAGATCTGGGCGAGAACTTTCAAGCCTTTTTCTGGGTCTGAAGAAACTGCAATGGGGGATCTTCTTTTCTTCCAGACAATTGATGATAGCATCTTCTTCTTCCTACTCTGAGACTTTGAGTGAGAGAGAGAGAGAGAGGGATGGAGATGGGGGATTAGTTTGTGTCACTTGTGCGAACATAAATGGACAATTTATTTATAAATGTTTTTTATTCAACACGTGGGGATATTTGGGCTGTTTTCCGAACAGTATTTGAGAGTGATAAAAACAGTGACAGGAAGGCTTACCGTGGCCACGTGAATATGTTATCTCCTTTGTGAGTTTGAATATGTGTCTGGCAAGAGTCTCAATCTAGCGCTCGATATATGGTGTGTTATAGTACCACACAATTTATATGATGTGTATGTGAATACTCTATATACACGTCACATGAGTTGTGTGGTACTATAACACACTATACATCAAGCGCTAGATCATTTTCAGTCTGGTAAAGTGGTAACCGGAGGTTGTAAACTGTCATATTTTTGAGTTGAATTTTAAAAATTTTATAATTAAATTTTATTTTATTTTTAATATACGAATGTGAGATAAGAGAGGGAATGAGAATTAAAAGAAGGTCATGTGTGGTTTAAACTCAAGACTTCTAGCTTAAAATATGAGTATTTAACCATTACAACACTAGTTTAGACTACTATGACTTAATTTTTGAACAACAGTAATGTTTAATTTTTTTTTAATTCAGTACCTTCTAATATTTGATTAAAATAAAAAGTAATAAGTAGCCGATAAAAAAAAAATTTGCGTTCACCCATTTTGAATTTAAAGTCTTAGATTGATTCTTAAAAAAAAAAAGCTTATTTAAGTACCGGAATGGTGATTTTTTTAATTATCTTTTAATTTAATTAGAAAGAAATGGTACTTTATTATTATTATTATTATTATTATTATTATTATTGTTATTATTTATAATAACACGGTAGAGTAGGTGAAAATGTGAGATTTTTTACAATAAAAATACCACGTTCAAAAACTTAAGAATAAAGAATACAGTGATCTGAAAAGTTAGGGCAGTAACCATAAAAATAATAATCGTGCTATAAAGAAAATAAAGTAATAATAAGTTTAATAATAACCCATTTGAACTTAACATTTGACAATTCTTGAAATAACAAGTGACAATCATCAATAAGCATTCCGAATTAAGAAAGGTCAGTAGCGGTGGAATAAAAAGCGCGGTGCACTGCCAAAGCATCTGTTTCGAATATAACGGGTTGATGAAATCAGCTCTTCATCCAATTCAAAGCGTCTCGAACAGTCATCACTTCAGCTATAAGTGCATCGAATTCTCATGAAGAACCATTGCTTTACATGCTATAAAGAAACCATGCTCGTTTCGAACAATGATCGCCAAACCTGCCTTATTTTGATTCTCAAAGAGGGCAGCATCAATATTAACTTTTAGAAAATCCATTGAAAAAAAAAAGATTTTGAATAAAAAAATTTATCAGTTAGATCAAAATAACTTTTTACAAGAAAAAAATAAAAATTTAAATACATAGCTTACAAAAAAAAAAATAAAATAAAAGAGGACTTCTAATGTGAAGAGTTACAACATTTTTCGATGTTACTTTTAAATTATTTTAATAGTAAATGTAAAAAAGTAGGTAAAAATGTCTGCGAGCATACATGTGTGTATATATGTGTGTCTATATATATATTATAAAGGCAATTATATTGTCACAAAGCTATTTAATTGCCACACCGCGAATTAAACCTTTATTTAAATGCTCTTGAATAAAATTACACAAACAACCTTAATATGAATATATATATATATTATCAGCAATTTTATTTTGCCTACACGCATGTATATTATGCATGCGTATATATGTGTCAAACATCTAAACTACAAGCATCCCACATATAATTTAGATGTGTGCCACGTATTGCGCGCATACATAATAACATGTATTCATGGGCAAAATAAAATTTTTCATATATTATACATTTTTTTAATTTCCTCACACATCAAAATTCATCCTTTTTCTTTTTTCCCCTTATTGTCCTTTCCTATTAGATTTTCACCCATGCGTTTCTGGGTAATCCCAAAACAAATTATATTAATAGTTAATACGTAAGATTGAATAACATATGATTATAGGTGTATGTCAACCTCAATATTTTCTTATTTTGTCTTGGACTACTACTTATTATATTAAACTAGATATGAAATGTAATTAACTGACATCAGGAAATAAAGTACTTTATTTTACCTAGTAACTATATTATAATAGACATTTTATAAACTTTAAAATGTTAATTATAAACTATTTATCAGAAACTATTTTATTTAATTATTGAGGGAATATGATAGAACATTCTGAAATTTTAAAGAAAGTTTTCAAAATGAGTGGTTATAATGAGATGATAAATGCACTTATTATCTAAAGTAAACTAAATTTGTTTGACAAATAATAATATTATTGATAATCTGTAAGAATTACCTAAATTATCTCAAACATATATCTAATAAAAATCTATTTAATAAAAAAACTAATTAATAAGATATAACTCGAATAGACCGCAAAAGCAATTAAAAATGATTTTAAAAAGTAAACTATTATATCTTTAACGGATATTTTGTATTCTTAATTTAAGTTTTTAAACATAATCAAGTATATACTTATGAAGTCACCCGTTAAATATAAATATATAGAAACTGATCCATATTTAAAATCATAGTAATCAATTTAATTTCATATATGTAATGTGATCTATATTTTTTAAAGATTGAATTTAAGTTGCTTAAACTATAATGTTATATTTTGACGAATTAAAATATTTAGTAAAATATATAAAGGAAAAACAAAAGAAATATAAAAGATGACATAAAATATTAAATTCAGACAAAAATGGGGAGCCCTTCCGATCTCGGAATTTAAATGGAAACAACAAAGATATATGTGACTTCAAGAATTACCGCAACGAACCTAAAAAGTTTAAAAAAATCCCCTTAGAATACAGTTTTGGAGGGAAAATTGTACCACAGACTACTTTCCTTTTTTGTGTGTGTATATATTATATAACCTTTCTGGCAACTATTTTTCATTAAATGCACCACGACAACTTGTAAACCTTTTTCGGGGCTGTTCTTTTGATTCTCATTTCTAATGATACCTCAATATTCCCTTGCTTGCCATGTCAAAAAAAAAAAATGGTTTTCTTGCTTAAAGCACTTCTAGCGGAGGGGGAAAAAGCAAAGGGGAAAAAATAAAAGGGAAACAACCCATTTCCAAATAAAAGGTATGGGGAAATTATTTTTTTCTTATTTTTATTTTATATTTTTATTTTGGGGGTTTTGGTTGGGGGGGGTGGGGGGTCATAACTTTTGGTGACCTAGGAGGAAGGGGGAAATTTTGGTCCATCCCCCCCCACCCCCCAAAAAAGGTGTATTTTGGCACCCCAAAATGACACTACTTTTTGGCATTCAAAGGGGAATTTGGATTTTTTTACCTCCTACTAGAAGTGTTCTTACTTTGTGGGTTTTTAACAAATTGGGGAGGGAATTAACAAAGATTATGAGTTAGGTGAAATTAGGTTACCCGAACAAGACGGGTTGAACTAGTTTCCCTTGCTATTTCAACTTTGATAATGCCTATGCCTACAGGAGAACAGGAGAGGTAGGAGTGGAAAGGATCTTTGGCTTCTTTTAACAGTCAAATGACCATAACCTGGAATAATGTACTTAAAAAAAACTTTTGATATGGCTTGGATAAATTTGATCCAAGTGAGAGGTGAAAATAACCTCAAATTGAAGTTGAAAGGTCCAGTTACATATTTGGCAAACTTGGAGAACCAAACTAGTAATTTTCAGAAAAATTGGTTTGAATTTGAAAGGATGGCCGCACATGCGCGGCGACTTTATGAAGACAAATGGGCCGCATGACCTTGTAGCGGATTTCTGTTTTTTCATGGGATTTTTTTTTCTTTTCTATATATACTAGTGGGGCATGTATGCGTTGCACGCAAGTTGCCTGTCAGTATACTTTTATGTTGTGTAAAATTAACCAAACTAATGGTCTAAAATAAACAAATTAAAATTTGTCCTTTAATTGAATTCAAAGCCTACACATGGAGCGTGCAAGTAACATATAGAATTGGAAAAACCGATGCATTGAAAATCTAATAAAAACCAAAAGTGCACATCATATCTATCCATAAGACTATTTAAAAGCCAAGAACCTTGAGTTTTCTTTTATTCCTTGGATGGTGGAAAACTTTTGTTAATTGACTTTTTGGCAATTGGAGCATTATCATGCCCAATGATTTCCCAATGAGTTAATACATACTATGACATGTCCACTATAGCCTCTACGACAAGCAATTCCAAGGTCTCATCTACCTCAGATTTCATCTGCATAGTCTACATACAAGACAGAGAACATGATCAGAGAAATTAGTTACTAAATCTTAAACATTTCTCACATAATAATTGTAGCCAATCTATCAAAATCTCTCAACAGAGATAAAATCTGCAATAATAATAAAGAATAGATGCAAACAATCCTTAATCACATAATTTCTCTTAATCTTCCAAGTGTCCAAACATATTCAAATCCCACTGCCAACTTGTTTTAGCAGTGTCACTAACTTTATTTTAAGTAGCATAATATCAAGCAGAATTCTTAAAGTTCATGTAATCTCTTAAATGTCATCTCGGTAAGCAATAAGTCACCATTTTCTTTATTTAATAGGACAATACAGAAAATGCATTTTTTAAAAATTGAGATCGGAAGAGCACATAAATCTAGAATATATATATATATATTTACTTTTAGTGTAAAAAACTAAAGACATTCAGAATAAAAAAATGTAAATGACTTTTTTTCTTAAATTACATTCGATACTCAAAAAGTGAAATTGAATTTTTCTCATTATTCTTTTTTCTTTCTTTTTCCCCCCACTTTCTAGTAGTAGACATGTATTCTATATTTTATTTTTATTATTTTAACTTCTTGTCCGCTCATGCCTAACTCATGTAGTTCAATGTTGTTTACATTAAAGTCAACCATTAATATTAGAATTGACAAAACTGACTGAAAAAAATGAAAAATCTCACCATTGAAATATTTTATTCTGTAATTAAGAGACAAGATCCAATATTCTGGATTACATCACTACAAGTTGACAAAACTTAGCATTAGATATTCTAATTAGAAATAAGACCCGACTACAACAATAAAAACTAATCAGATCAAATTATCACAATACAACTAAGTGACATCTAAAGAATTTTCTTGATAAATTACATATCACGGAGTGTCAATATAGTTGAAATCCTTGGTGCACTTTTGATTATTAGAGAAAAAAAAATTAGGCGGGACTAAGTATAAAGAAGGGTAATTTACACCTAAAGTCTCCAACCTTTCAAGTATTAATAGATTACGTCCCCAACTTTTATTTTGCCTTTTGTGGGTCCTCAACCTTTGCATAAATCTCTATACAGGTCCCTAGTAATGGAAAACGTCAAATTCCTTATTTCAGGGACATTTTTGGTAACATATAAAATACGGATATTTTAATTTAAGAAATTAAAAAAAAGGAAAAAAGGGGTCATTTCCGGCTTTTGCTGCCATTCCCGCTAGCCCCATGGGGGCCCCACTTTCTATTAATTATTTTTCTAAAATTAAAATATTTGTATTTTATATGTTACAAAAAATATCCCAGATAGAGGAATTTGACATTTTTTGTTACCAAGACTTAGTTGGAGATTTATAGAAAAGTTGAGCACCCACAGAAAGAAAAATAAAAGTTGGGGAGCTGATCTATTAATACTTGAAACGCTAGGGACATTAGGTGTAAATTACCCTATAAAGAACAATCTTTTTGGATAAGATCGAGAACAATAAATGGTTCCCTTTTTAATTTTGTCAGTTTTTCTTGTAAGTTCTCTCGCTATCTTTTTTCTTGCTTGTTTAAGGTCATTTTCAGTGAAAGTTAATCCAACAGCCATTTTGAATTAAAAATTTCGAGAGGCCTTTTTGTACCTATCTTTTAATAGTTAAAAGGCCTAATGTCAACAAATAAGTAGCGGCTGCTAATCATACCCACATCATTATAGATTGAGAGGACAATTACAATACTGAATTCCTTTCTATTAAATCCATTTGGTTATTAACGTCAATCAATATGTGATCATCATGAAACCCTTGATAAATATAGTTGTATTGCACAAGTGAGAACTTCAATTGGACAAACTTCAATGGCAATCTTTTTCATCGTATGAAATATTAACTTCGTAAACTACTTCTCTTCTATTTCCAAACAATTAAATTTTGACAAACAACTGAAGTTTCAATAGATATGATTAAAAACATATATGAAATCAGGTTCTTGAGCACACTATTTAAGTATTTGAAACAAATAGGAAAATTTCTACCTCAGATACAGCCGATTTGACGGGCTTATAGCAAAAACATGTTTAATCTACTTAATCATGTGGTGTCAAAAATTATTTCAATTAAATGCTGCAAGCCCTACAATTAACCATTTGTATTTGACTGAAAGAATAATTGCCAACACAAACCAATAACGTAAAGAAAAACCATGAAAGAAATGTAGATATTTTGTCTCATTGAGTTCATAAGCGATCTGGTGTTGTATGGTACCCGATGGGTATTTCAATAAAATTCTGGAGTTCCGCAGGGTTTAATTGGCAAAGGACCGCTATTATTTTGGTAATTTATTGACTTCCCTTATTATTATTATCTCTTTTACACGTTTTTTCATTATGAATCTACTTCTAACTTTCTACAATTTGTTATGATTTCCTTGATTTTCTCCTTTTATCTTAAAAAGATTTAAAAGCTTTCATTTTCTCCTTCCTTATCTCGAAAGATTTGGGACTGTGCAAATCGTGTTCTCTTCCTTTACGCTAGGAAATTCTCCCTCATTTGCAAACTGTGTTCTCTTCCTTTACGCCAGAAAATTCTCCCTCCTTTTATGTTTTGGTTTGTTCTCTAATTTCACTAAAACTCAATTCCCCTATCATTTGCTCTATTCTTATTGCTCAAGCCTTTTCCAAATTGGCCGGCACTTAAATAGAAGGGCTTTCCTACATTTGCTTCATGTATCATATTTCCAGGTTGAAAATTTTATTATTTCGAGTAGAAAAACTGTTCAATTATTTCAATTTTGTGATTAACAATTTGGTTATTGCTTTGATTTTTGCTTCAAGGGATTCGAATTAGTGAATAACAAAGGAAAAAAAATAATGAACGGGTGTCTATACACACAGAAATCCTTAATGACTTTGCTGGAGACATGGCAAGGATGCTGCCTCCTTGTGTGGGTTTTGTGCCATGAATTATATTAGATGCCAATAATTATTTAGTTTGCTCTAATTATTTTTTGGTGTGTTCCCTTTTTCCCTCTTCTTTCTTAATTTTATCATTTTTTGTTATGATTGAATTGATTTGTTTGGAAATTATTGGTTTATGAAATCTTCACTGAACTC
Organism: Nyctanthes arbor-tristis; assembly: GCA_963692815.1. Classification (NCBI taxonomy): domain Eukaryota; kingdom Viridiplantae; phylum Streptophyta; class Magnoliopsida; order Lamiales; family Oleaceae; genus Nyctanthes; species Nyctanthes arbor-tristis. The sequence goes on from CAVNYN010221243.1 coordinate 11,554, forward strand.
AGAGATGAAATTTATGAAATGATTTAATACAAAGGTTCAACAATAGAGTTTGTAAAACATGGTGCATCTTGTGTTGTATTGTATCCCAATTGCTGGTGGTTCTGTGGCGATGTGGTTAGCTTTAAAATTTGAGAAGACTAAGTGCAAAGTTCAACTCATTGAATATGTTGGATAGTGACTTTGCTATAAGTTTTGGTTCCTCTGCCCTCCAATGGTTGGAAAGAACCATGTTGTTTTCCTACTTTACTTCAAATAACCTACGAATATCTTTTGTAGTTTATTGAATAATGATGAGTTATAACAAATTTTTTTAGTTAGAAATAGAATGATAGTCACAATCTGCCAATAAATTTGTAGATATTTGTATTTAATTTCATATTAAATCCTAATATATTTCTAGCCATATCTCATAAAAAAGCATACGAAGAATATGCACTATTAGATACAATGATCATAGCTCTAACTAGCATAAATTCATAACTATGACATAGAGAGAGTCTTCAAATTTTTAGTTTCCCTATTTGGTAATCCCGTGCAACGCACGGGAGCGTTACTAATTTAATTTAACTAATTATATATATAAGTAGTATGCAAGCAAAAAAAATTTTTTTAACCGAGATAAAAGTTTTCTAACATCCAAAGATATCTAGAAAGGGCAAAGTCGAGTAAAAGTTTAAAAGATATAAAATTGACGTCCATTTATAAATCTGAGAGGCAAAATTAAAAGAATCAAAACTTGATATGAAGTGGTGATGTAAAGAATGTGTTGTAGGCAAAGGAATAATTAAAGTTTAGAAAATATTTTCAAGAACACTAGGCCAGGGAATGGATATTATTCTCAAGGCCAATAATATCATGCAAGTGCTTTCATGATTCATCACATGAAAAACACCAATTTGTTCTCTATTTCCTCTAACAAGTTTAAATGCCGAAAGCTAGGCATCTTTGTCATGCACTAATTTGAAGTTGCCAGCTTGATATATTCTCCCAAAAAAAAATATGGTTTTTCTAAATAAAGGGGGATGCATTATCGATTTCTTTTCGTCTTTAACAACACAATATAGGGTGATATAATTTCTATAGTGTGTCTCCCATAAAGTGATATATATACTGTATTTCTCTATGATTTAGAAGTATGAATACATTTACAGTGCAGTTGTCATCTCTTTATGGAAACCTGGAGATATGCAAGTCTACGTGCCTGGAGGGACACCTCCTCATTTTTTAGGTGCAAATATGCGACCATTATATTGTTCTTTACTGAACTGACTGGTTGTAATAATATTTCACTGTCATCAAGTATTTATTAATGGAACATTTTGACAATGTATCAGGTGGCTAGTGGGTATTTTTTATGATGCCTATGGTTTGGCATTGGAGTGATTCCAATCAATATATACCTCCCCCTAAAACTGCACTAACATTAAAAAGTCAAAAGAACAACTTGATGCATGCATTGCCATTTATAGGGGGAGTGAACTTTCTAATACTCATATTATATCACGAAATTTTTGGGATTGTTAGAAAAATCATGCATTTTGAGTTATTATATATATTTAACATGACTTTTAAGTCTAGATATATATTCTTTACCCAGTCTATTTTTTCTTTATCATGTTAGCTTGAAAGAGCCCCGACTCTTCCCAGAGATGTTTAAAGAACCTCGACTTTGCCTAATGATGATGAAAGAATTCTATTAGAGAGTAAACTTTTGCACTAGTAGCTAACATGGAGAGGAATTTTAGAATCCCCCTTTTGACTCTTTTGGATATTGATTATGTGAATTTGTTATAGCTCCCATTTTTGTCCACCAAAATAGAATTAATCTTAACGTAGTGCCCAGAGGACAAAAAACCTACTAGCCACAATGAATTAGTTCCATCCTTCACATTGATGGATCAATGGTGGTTTTGAAATATATATATATATATTCTGAATCAATGGCATACTCAGGAAATAATCGATTATTATTATTATTACTATTATTATTATTATTATTATTATTATTAGACCCTGACCAAGAGAATTTCCAATGCTGAGGAAAATAGACAAGGAAAATATTAGAGGGAAAAACTCATGGTCAAATGATATATAGGGGAAAACTTGGTAGGAAAATATGTGAATCAATATGATCCATTTGTTTTATTACACATTCGATCAAACTTGCATCCTATTGGAGCAATCTTACTACTACAATTGCACAATATATGCGTGAAACACCCATTAAAAACCTTCCCCACATTAAAAATGTCTAATGAAGGTGAATTCTATTAGATTGAGAGGAATTTTAGAATTTTAGAATCCTCTGTTGACTCGTTTTGATTGATGTGATTTCTTATACCTCTCTCTATTTTATTTGTCCACCAAATAGCCTTAAGAGGTAGTGCCCGGACAACAAAGAACCTACTAGCGACACTGAAATAGTAATTCCATCTTTCACATTGATGGATCGTGGTGGATTTGACAAGGGACTTTGTTACCAATACAATCACTAATAATCAATAATTTTCTAACACTCTATGGTTTGAACAAGTGGTGCAGTAACTATGGTATTTACGTTCAAGAAGGGAGGTCCTGAGTTCGAACCCCTCCCCTCCCCTCCCCTGTGTTCCCCCTTGTGTTTTAAAAATAAAAAAAATTCTAACAATCCTACGAAGTTTTACATGAAAACCTAACCCTTTATTCTTTAGTTTTATTGGGTAATTTACACCTAATATCGCCAACTTTTCAAGTATTTATAGATTACGTTCTAAATCTTTAATTTTCTTTCTGTGAGTCTCCAACCTTTGAAGAAATCCTCAGTTTAGCCCCTAGTGACGGAAACCATCAAATTCGTATGTTAATGTCAGGGGCATTTTGGGTAATATATAAAAAATTAATATTTTAATTTAAAAAATAAAAAAAAAGAAAGAAAAGAAAAAAGGGGGGGGGGGAGACCCCTCCTATTGCCATTTCTCGCACCCCCTATGTCGACGGCCATTTCCGACAGCCCTGGTTGTCGGAAATGGCAGCAAGGGGTTTTTTTTAATTAAAATATTGATTTTTTATATATTACTAAAAATGCCCTTGACTTTAACAGACAAATTTGATGGTTTCTGTGACCAGGGACTAAATTGGAGATTTCTTCAAAGGTTGAGAACCCACATAGTGAAAATTAAAGGTTGGGGACAAAATCTATATTGATGACTCACATAGTGAAAATTAAAGGTTGGGGACGAAATCTATAAATTCTTGAAAGGTTAGGAATTTTAGGTGTAAATTACCCTGTTTTATTTTTATTCTTTTTGTTTGTTAAGATATTTGAAATACACGTAGCGTGCATCTACGCACTCCACATGAGTGAAAAACTTTTTAACAAAACTTTCAAGAAGTTTTTGAAAAATTTCCTATTATTATTACGTTTTTTTAGTCAAACATCTATCAAGCATAATGATGAAGGAATCCTCTTTATCAAAACATCATCGTTTTAAAAAATTAACGAGCTCTCATCAATGTTTAGGTAGACTTCTGATCAACTGTACATCATGTAACTAGAAGGTTTTGACGGTTCAAAGTTCGTGTAGAAATAAAGAACGGTAATCTAAGTTTTTAAAAGAGGCATGAGAATATTTACAAAACAAATTATTGGCCAGAAAAAAGAACTTTAGAAATAAACACCATATATATAGAAAAATTGGTTTAGTTTTGGCATAAAAAGGAAAAAAAAATAAAAGACTATATCGGTTTAAGTGCGTTTAATTCTATCTACCTAAAGCAGCATCCATTGACTATTGGATTTATTGAACTTATTGGTTAATTGAATCAGTACTACTCTTTGATTCCTATCCATCATATACACGGATTCCTATCCATCATATACACGGATTTAATTAGCAATCATAATTTCAATTGTTTCGTAATAGTTAGATACTTATATTTTGAGAGGAAAGTTCTGAGTTCGAATCACATTTACATCTCTTATAATTTTCCCCCTTCCCCTCCCCTCAATAGATTAAAAATGCTCGCCCAAGTAAATACAAAGAGTGTGTACAAATTGTATACATTATAGGTATAAATATTCTTTTTTCATTCACCTAAGTGGGGTGCTCAGGTGAGAGGGGCCCAATCCACGTAATCACTAATTAGTAGACTAGAAATGCTCAATTGAGTTACGCACCCGCTCAAGTGAGGAAAATTAATGGTCGATATAGCATATATAAAAAGAAATTGGACGACGTAATGATAAATAGACGTAAATAAAAAAAAGTAGTGAATTAATTAACAAAAAAGTTGACGCGCAATAATATGGACGTAAGAAGAATCAAGTTTGATGACCGGAAATGATATATTAATTAATACCCAAGAAATGGAATTTCTTATTATTATTATTATACGCTAATGACTTAACTTATACGCACATAATCAAGTTTATATATATATATATATTTTTTTTTTTGGAAAAAAGATGCCAATTACTGTTTGATATATAGAATTTAATCACATGTAATAATAATGGAAATATAGTTAAGTTCGACTATTATCTTTAATGAGCCATTATTTTTTCTACTTTATCATCATATATATAGCAATTAGCACGTTTATTTTAGTATTTTTAATTAATTACCCAAATCTACCCATGGCTCTGTTTAAGTAATTATTATACTTAATGGCCAATTAGACATATCGTTAAAGTCATAATGAAATGAAATTTCTTTGTTCACGTTCCATCATATATTTATATATATATGTATGTATGTATATATATACATATATATTATATTGGTCCATTTATTTTTAAAAGAATAATGATATTTGTCTAAACTAGAGATATTAAATGGGTAGATGCTTCCATTAATTACACTCATCTCTCAATGTAAAAATACCAATTAAACTGGAGTCGAATCTACCATTTAAATAAATAATATTATTTTTTTTAAAAGTCAGTAATTATATATGGTCAAAAAATATCTAGGAGGAAATATTAATTTTTTAAAAGACGATCTACTAGGACAATGCTAGATATTTAAAGCTTTTCCATTATTACAGTTGATCTGTTCTCATCTAAAGTACATCATTGGGTGTCATAAAATGCCAACTGAGGTAGACATTTCTATGATCTTAGCTGCTTAAATACACGAAATGGGAGCACTTTTATAGGTTAATAGTAGTTCTTTTTGTATATTTCTTCTTAGTATTTTTACTTTGCCAATTATAATAAGACAAATTATTATTATTATCTTTAATAATGGGCCATTATTTTTCAAATTAATCTATTTGTACATACTTTATATATACATAATTTGTGCACACCCCCTATATTTATTTAAATTTGTCTGATTTCATCTTTCTTCAAGTAACAAATTGTAGGGTTGTGTGTAAATTTAGGGAGGTGTGTACATGTTTTATACATTATGTTTGTACAAATAAACCAACTCTTGCTCTCCTATCCTATCAACATATAGGACAATTATTTTAAATATTTTAATTATTAGAAATGCTATTTGTCTGTACACAATTTGTATACACCCTTTCTCTATTTAACTTAAATGGCCCCAACACCACCTTACTTCAAATGACAACTTTTGGGAGTGTATTTAAATTCAGATGTGTGTACAAATTTCATACACTTTGTATGCACAAATATCCCTATTTAATTACCGAAAATCTACCTCATCAACATTTAGGGCTCTATTTGGAAGCAATTATAGTTGGCTAATTAAAGATATGGTCACCATGTACTACATTTTCTACCTCATTGTTTATAACTTGCACACATGGTAAAAGTTGATTGATTTCTGCACAAATATCAAAAGGCAAGATTTGATTGGATAATGCTACACAAGCAATTTGCAAAATAAATTGTAGAAATGGTAGTGCATAATATCCTGATTAAAATGTTTCAATCATGTGACTTTATTTTAGACCATTTATCACGAAATAGTCACTAATTTCAGTTGCTCTTGCTTTAATGTCAATTGTATAATAAAATAATACCATGTGGCATCATTTAGATTACAGTTGTTCAATTATGATCTACTGTAATTAAGTTTCAATTGCTAATATAAACACGAGTTTTGAGAGCCCTACTACTAACATGTAGATATATACCAATTGGTAGGGGTAGTCAATTAATATTTCTTATTAGTCCATTTAAGAAATGGGATTAACAGTTCATTGGCTAACTTTGATCTAATGCTATATATATAGCTGCATTATACCGTTATAAGCACATGTAGCGTGCATTTATTAGCTGCATTATACCGCTAGACACACATGTAACATGCAAAGATGCATGTCACGCCGCCAAACGTATGACAAGAGAAATTAACTATAGGCTAAACGCATATCATTTTTGTATAATCGATGATAATGTTTAATTAGCTATAATCACTTCTTATATCAAAATTATTATTATTATTATTATTAGGGTGACAAATTCCCAACCCACTTGCCATCTTATAGTCAAGTCAAGTCTCCTAGATTCTCAAGGATAATTGGTTAGTAATAATTATTTAATTTAATCCCATCCCATAATAACAATTCCACGTGAATTCAATTCTCCTATATATATATGGCCATCATCTTCTTCTAAACACAATAAACCCTAGAAATTAAGATTATAATATCATCAAAATTTTTATTTGCAGAATCATGGCCAATATTTCCCTCAACAGCCTTTTGCTTCTCAGGTAATTACAAACTGTTTTTCATACAATGTAAAGCAATGCAACGCAATTTCTTGTTTAAAAGAATCAAAATTCAAAAGAATTTCATGCAGTTTTATCTAATTATTCTTTGTATATTGATTTTACTTTTATGTCTGTGTATAACAGGAGAGCATCAACACTTGCAGCAGGAAAGATTACCAAAATACAGGTGGAAACGTCTACTCCGATGATTCAAAAAGTGGCTGCTGATTCAGTAAGAAAAGATGTGTTCTGGATGAGAGATCCGAAGACCGGAAATTGGATTCCAGAGACTCACTTTGGGGAGATTGATGTTGCAGAGCTCAGAGAGGAACTTCTTTCCAAGAAGAAGAATTCTTGAAGATTTTCAAGAATCCATGTAAAATCAAATTCCTAAAGGAATTTACCCTTTTTTTTCCGTATTTCTATTTTGTTATGGACGGAATCCTACCTAGAATATATATAGTACTCTTGTGCCATAACTTCCATATATGTATGTGATATTGGACTTTAGTTTTAAATAAATTTTGCTTTATGTTCCTTTAAAAAACAGATGTCTTAATAATCATATATATACTATAAAAGTATCCAGTTGTAATTAATTTATTATATCTGCTACCTTTCTATTTTAAGAATTTTGACAATCCTTGTAGAGAATTTTTTAGAAGCAAAACATCATTCGGTAACAAAATTTTGTAATTCATAAAATCTTAAAAATAAAAATATGATATAAATAAATAAGTTAATAGCTTAAAAGTAAGAACTTAAAAACATAAAGGAGGTTAAATACAAATAAAATATGGTGTGATTAGTAAAAAATATAGTGTAAATAGAGTCACCCTTAAAACTAGCTTTTAAACCGGAGGGAACGTGTTGTTGAGCCAGAAGTTGCTAAGGCGATGGCATTAAGAGGAACTGGTTTTTGCACTTCCGGTGTAATTACTTTCAACTTGCTAATATGTGGAGTGCGACGCCTTAAGGGTGGTAAGAGCTTTAATGGTAAAAGAAGTTAATAACCTAGTTGTGCCTCTTATTGATGAGATTCAGGAGCTTCTTATTCACAGAAAGTGTGGTTCGTGCTATTACATACTCAGGGATAATAGGAATGAAACAACCAATTGTCTTGCTACGTACACGTACAAGCTGTAAATTCTATGGGTTGTGTATTTTGGTGCGATTGCATTCCCATTTCGATTGCTCATTGTATGTAACATTCCGCAAAATTCTAAGAACGTAATTATTATTTTGACAATAATTGAATTGCATTGAAAGATTACAAGACTGTCACTCCAATGACACCCACATTAAGAATGTGGGTCTTGATTAATATAAATTAAAGTACAGTGACTTATTACCAGACAACATAAAGTATAAAGATTTTCTTGAGCGTAAATGAATGATCCATATTTGGCCACGTCACCTCCTCAGATATATGGTGCCAATTGTGCCACTTGTCGCATTCTAATTTACAAAACTCAAAGATTAATTAAAAACAATTAAATCCTAACAACTATAAATAGGCTGAATGTTAGGAAATTTACCCAAGCTTTCTCCAAACAATTCCACTTATCCAAATCCGTCCATAACTATGGTGGGAGGAAAACTACCCTAAAAGCCCACCAAACACTTGGTTTTTCACTTGAAAGAGACTCCTATCCATATATAAGAGGATTGCAACTTAAAGAACAACTTTGATGGAGGAATACCAAGGTTTTAGATGTAGTTTTCCACTTAGTATTGTTCAAGGAATCTTTCAGAGATGAGTAACTAATACTTTGATTTCTTTTCAAGTAATATAAACTTTTATCCATTGTTATGGAAAGAAAGATTGATTTATTGCTTTTGTATCGCTAATTAATGCTCTACCAATCCTGCTTTGCTATGTGGTATTTCCCTGTGCTAGGGTCGACTTGAATTGATATAAATCATGTGCGCACCACGAGTAGCAGTTTAACTAGTGATAGGGCCCTCTTGTGTATCCAAAAGCTTTATAAAATTTATGAGTTTCTTGAACTTGTGAAGAAAGGAGTTTCTTAAAAAAAAAAGTAAATCAAAGAATTTTGTTACTCACTGAGTACATTATACCCACTCCTGTTTACTCCAATATTGTAGATGATTGAATGCATCTATTTGCCAAGCAAGTCCGGCGTTGGAGCGTGCCCAGGGACGGAAGTTGAATTTTGCATGTAGAGGGAACCTATCTTTGGAATTTTTGAGAATATACTTTGGCCCACCTCTCTACAGATATATAGATATATATATATATATATCTCTTTGTGGCTTGTCATATGTAAGATACAAAAATTTTGTTCATTTTGTACGTTTCGTTCCTGCTATTTGTATGAAAGCTTCCACTAATAATGGATGAAATAGTGGGGCGTGACATTGTACTTGTCATGAGGTTGCTTGAGAAATGATAAAATGAAAATCTCCTTTCAATAAATAGATAAAAGCTAGCTTTAAGCAACTCGTGTGATTTGATTTCAATTGAGTTGTTTGGGGTTAGTACTATTAATTTTTGGAATGTTTGACAAAGTTAATTGATAAACAAAAACAAAACGGCTAATTGGCGCGTTATAACCTTAACGGTTCGGTTTATTGTGCAAATTAACGCTAACCTTTCAAACTTGACAATTATAACCTTAAATCTCATCTTTTTGGTGCTATCTAACATTTTTATGTTACAAAGACAATAATTCCCTTAAATTCTAACTTAGTTATAATGAGTATAAAATAAAATAATTTAATAAAAATCACGAATACTAAATTATAGTATTTCTTTTTAAAACACCATCAAATTTATGTAATGATAACAAAAAATATCTGATTCTTCATGAACTCAATAGGAATCTGCCCTAAATGAGACAGTATTTTCAAGAAATGCAATCCCGTAGAGTGGGATGGATCAGGGGTGCCCCACCCTGCTCTACCTATTCGGTTAACTAAAATGAATGAAAAATGTGAAATAAATGAGAATAATTTTTTAAAAATGACAGAGAATATAATAAATTGGATCAATAGACAAATGAAAAAATCAAGCCAGACAGCCACACCCTCACGTCAATCTAGTCTGTTTACCCCTCATTAGGTAGATAAAAGAGTGGATTAATCCACCTCACCATCATCGCTAAACTCTCGTCAATTGATTTTTTTTTTTAAATATAACTAATTACAGTTTTTCTTATTTTTATCTATTTCTAATTTAATAGTAATTTTTAGTTCAATTAAAATGTGAGGGGTACTATAGTCTTTTTAAGTTAAAAATGTTACATTGAGCAAAAAAGTGAGGTTTGAAGTTAGAATTGTCAAGTTTTAAAGATTAGAGTTAAATTATACAATAAGATAAAAGGTTGAGGTTAGACAGCGCTAATTATTCAAAACAAAACTATTGTTTTTCATTTATTATTATACAGAATTGGTTGAAATTAGAAGTTAAACATAATTAAGACCTAATTAAATTTGTTTTAAAATAGGGATATTAATTATTTAATTTTAATTTGAAAAGAAAAATAAAATTGAGTTAAAGAAATTCTGAGGGACTAAATTGAAGTAAATTAGGAAGTTATAAATATAGTTTGGACTCAGCTTTTTGAAATATAAAATATTGGGATATTGAAGAAAAATGTGAAAAGTTTACCAACTTTTGAAACTATTTTTTTGTGCGACCAACTTTTGAAACTTAATTACAATGAATTACATAAATTTTTTCCAGTCTGTGCATACATGTGGCAGATATTCACACTATCAATTTTTTTTTTGGTTTCAAAAATTCAAAAAAGAGACGCGTTATATGCACATTATGTGTGTGAATGGAAGCACTAGGAAATTTCTAACGAACTATAAGTTTGAATTAGTTCTTATTAGCATTCTCCCATAGATGGGTCAATATATATTACCATTAATTGCAAGGAACCCACCCATTTGTGCATGCTCATCTTGACAAAGCACGCCAATGCCAAAATTATTAGAGCCATCACATCTATATTATATATTTTTTAACTTAGTTATAATGAAACTGAGTAACTTTTTTTTAATCTACCACGTGTATTATTGAAAAAACAAGGAGGCTTTTATTTAAATTTAATGGGTTAAGGACAAAAAAGGAATTAAAAAAAATATGTGAGGATAAAATAGAGAATTGCCACTATAAAAACTAGTCCATACACCACATTTTTAAATAGTTTCCTTATTTACGAAAATAGGCATTGCTAATATTAGTTAACCTTTTAATTATATTAATTTGTCTTTTTTTTTTAACTGATATTAACTAGTCTACCCTTAATAATTCGTATGTTGCGCACCACGTTTTTTCTTTAATTCTTAATTCTTTCTTCTTAATTTTTTAAAATTAGAAAAAGAACCAAAATCGATCATCAAACCAATAGTTTTTAAAAGATCTGAAGAACGCTACTTTGAATACTCTTGTGAGAAAATCTCAGCAAGCCCTTTTTCTTGCACCGACCACTTTAATCATCGGGTGAGACGACAAAACTAATTTATTAATTTCTCTTTGTTTACAAATCTATTCTACTATTATCACGGTTTGAATTGATAAGAAAGTGAACATGCAAAAATTGGGCTAAATTGAGTTGATTATTGTGAGCATTCACGTCTTTTTTCTTCACACTCGTAGCATCTTTCATTATAGATCATAACCAAACCCCATTTAATGTATTCAATTAATTAACCTCTAAATAAATCAGTCTAGAAAGATTAATTCGTAAAACAAACCTCTATTCAATTATTTTCTGGGAAAAAAATAATAACAATAAAGAAAAAGACTTAACAAATCATATTAACCCACTTAGCTTCTAGACTGATGGTTTTATGGCCATCATAGCCAGGATTTTTGGCCAGTGCGGTCAGAAATTTTTCATTTTGACAGGACGGTTATAGGGCCGAAATTTTTAAAAATAGAAAATAAAAAACATTGCAATAAAAAAATCAAATCTGAAGGTCGTTACTTACAACAATTCTTTGCGGTTTTCAAACTTTGAAACCACTTTAAAATATTTTCTTCAATAAATATTTTTTTTTTTAGATATCACTGCATAATCTAAAGAATCTAACAAGGAATAGAAATTAGACATAATTTCAACCATAAACCCAAAATCTAATTTCAAACATAAATAATTGTTTTACTACTTAAAATTTATAATATCAAACCAAAAAACCAATTTCCAAATTAAAGTATAAACTAAAAATTAGGGTTTCACATATTAGAACTTTACTTAATTGAGGTATAAACCAATTTCCAAATTAGTGATTAGGGCTTTACTTATTAGGCATTTACTAAATTGAAGCCTAAACTAAAAATTAGTGATCGGTTACAATAATACAATTTACAATACAAAAACTACTAAACAAATGTTATTGCAAGTATAAATAAACCCAAAATTATAAACACAATCAATCATTATATTCAATTATTCTTAGTCATTACTCAAGACACATTACCACTTACCAATCACTGATAGAGAAGCAAAGGTGAGCGGCTGACTGGGACAGGTGACTGCCGTCTGCCGAGAGTGAAGAAGTCGACTGTCTGCTGGCGGGCTGCTGCAGAGAGAGAGAGCTTCCGATCTGAGAGAGAGAGAGAGAGACTTGGAGATTGGAGTTGAAGGTCTCCAAGTCAGGGTCAGGTACTTAGGTTCGGCAATCGGCAGTGGCGTTTCAGGCTTCCAGTAGAAATAGAAATAAGATTTTCGAATTTTGGTAAATCAATGGTAATTGGGCTCCGTTTTGTATTTCCTCTTTACTTCCTTTGGTAAATGGATGGTAATTGGGCTTTTTTATTGGCCTTTTTTAAATTTAAACCAATTTATTTTTTTTATATAGGCTGGACCTTGGGCTGATTTTTCAGTGTGATCAAGCCCATATTTTACTGAGCCATTCCAAGGTCCAGTGCAGTCCATCGACCGCACTAGGCCAAGGCTGGCAATTTCGAGCAGCAGCAAAGGGACATGGTGTTTTTATGGTTTTATCGTGATTTTTGGTCATGGATGAGTGGTACTTATGGTTGTTTCGATAGGGTTGGGAAGCTGCGTTAATCGTGTAAAGTAATGTGGTGTTTCATTTTTTATATTTTTTATTTTTAAATTTCAATAGTAAACTGGTAAATTGGTAAATTTAACTGAGGGGTATCTAATAAAAAATGTATCTAATTAGTAGTGTATATATAATGTGGTGCAATATACAATTCTTGTGGTGATAATATAACCACCTAATAGAAAATCAAAAGGCGTTCTTTCTGTTAGAAGTTTATTAAGCTAAATATCTTTGTTATGTGTATTTTTAGTATTTTAGGTTATTAGGGTTACAGTTTAGACTTTGCCTTATATTATTATAAATAGTCATCTTGTAATCATATTATTATTGAATATATAAAAATCTTTTTAGTTTTCACATAGTATCAGAGCATTCGATTTTCGACTAGGTCTATCGTTGCTTTTGTTCTCCGGCGAGCGGCATTGCACCGCTCGTTAGGAATGGCAATGAGGCAGGTTCAGGACGGGTATGCCTTCCCCCGTCCCTGCCCCGTACCCGATTCAATCGGGGTACGGGGGCGGGGGTGATTTAGGGCTGGTATAAAAAAAATACCCGTTACTCTCGCCCGTTAAGAAATAACTAAAAAAATATAGAAAAAAATAGAATTAAAATTATATGAAAAGTCATCCTAAGTATCATATCAGTTTCATCTTTGGCATCTATATTCAAAATTTCATAGAGAACAAAATATTTTTTTAAAAAAAAAAAAAAGAGAAACCTGGTATCGGGGCGGGGCGGGGCGGCCAAAACCCGCCTCCGCCCCAATAAGGTTTCGGGGCGAAAAATTTCACCCCGTACCCGCCCCGATACTTAACGGGGCGGGTACTCTCGGGTATTAGGTAGTACCCGTCCCATTGCCATTCCTACCGTTCGTCCAGCAAAATTCTTTGTTTTGTTTATTTTCATTTTGGTTTGGATCTACGCAGGCTTGGGAAAGTCTTTTTTCTTAATTTTGTTTCTCAATATCGTAGTTTAGTTATTATTCTTCGTTTGTATTTGAGTCCGTATTGCTAAATTGTTCCAATTGCAATTCTCTATCAAAGCAGAAGTTTAAAGGAGATGTTTGTGATATATTGGTTTGTGTAATGCCGATTTTGGGTGGCAGTGTGGAGATTGGGCCTAACGTGTTTATTGAACTTTGGGATTTGTTTGGTAGGCTGCTGTAATAGATTTACTCGGTGGCGAATTCTTGAGACTTTGAGAATTTCAAGATGTTTCTTTTTGCTTCTCTCCATGGCTGTGTGCTAATGATTTAATTTGATTATTAGGCTGCCGATCTTGATTGGGGGATAGTTTAGAAAGGTGACTCGTTAATTACGGGTTACAGGCAAATTAAATTTAGGCTCTCGTTTGGTTGATTTGAAGTGAATCTAAAATGAATTAGTGTCTATGTGTCTGGAATTGTGTTTCTTCAATTTGGTGTCCAATATATTGGAATTGTCTCTCGTTTTTCTCAATTTGGCCCAGAGTATCTGGAATTGTCTCCCTTCTCAGCTTGTCCAGTTAAATCTGGAGTTAGCTTTGTTTCTTTCTTTCCTCTATCTGGTGTCCAGGATATATGGAATTGGTTTCTCAAAACAGTTTTCTGAATTTGATTACTATGATTTGTTGGATCCGTATTGTTACTTCCATAAGAATGAAGACTGTGCATTTAGATTGAAGAATTGTCAAGTGGAGCTCATAGAATGCATGACCCGCCTCACCCCTGCTTGAAGATGAAGTGTCAAAATGTTTTGTTTTACTTCTTGACAAACTCTTGATGATGACCATAATGAGTTTGACGGGGGTGTTAAAAGTTTATTAAGTTAAATATCTTTGTTATGGGTATTTTTGGTATTTCAAGTTATTAGAGTTACAGTTTAGGATTTGCCTTATATTATTATAAATAGTCGTATTGTAATCATATTATAATTATTGAATATATAAAAATCTTTTTAGTTTTCACACTTTCATCCACACTTCTATTCTCACTTCTATTATATTTTATACATATATGAACACAGAGAGAGAGAGAGAGAGTAGTGATAAATGATAATTGACACAAAAGGTCTTTAACTTTTGCCACTCTTGTGCAATTGGTCTGTACCCATGTATTTTTCACAATTTCATCCTTACCTTCACGTTTTATTAGTACAATCATCTTTAATGTTAAATTGGCGCCTTACTTGTCCACTTACACTTCAGATTTTATAAAAGAAATGCAAATAAGACTATAATTTTCTATCAATAAATCAAGTATTTCAGTTCACATGTTAGTTATCCTAGCTTTGAGATAATATGAACCATCTTAGAGTAAAACTTTGTTGATTTCTATCTGTCAGTACCTATTAAGAACTAAGTCGAAATTATAAAAATATTTAGATGTCTTTATATAACATAATTATTACTCCCCCCATCCCCTATCATTTTTCACATAGTTTAAGAAAGTCCAATTAATGTTCTTGGAAAGTGAAATTTATGAATATTTTTCCTAATATGCACGTTCATTTAATTGTTATTTAACTTTATTAGTTCTTATTTGTTAATATCAATGCACATTAAATAGGGACACATAAGAAAATTAAAAATCTAACTAACAAAAGTGAACAATAATTTGAGACAAGAAAAAAAAAGGAAATTGAGACCATTTTTATGGTACGGAGGGAGTATTCGTTAGCTGGCTAATAGCTATTGCGTAGTACTAAACTGAGCTCGTCCGTTAAATATTATTATTTGTTAAATGTCGTTAGGCTGTGGGTTTAGATAAAACTGATCAATCACCCAACGTAATTGACTATATATATATCATTTTAATTTAATGCTCTTGGTTGAATTGCACATATGGTCCTTTAAATTTTTAAGTTAATTATTTTGGTGCTCGTACTTTTAACCTTCATTTCAAGATAGCCGCCCTTTTAAAATTTAATATTTTATCTTGTTCTTGTCCTATAATTTTAATCAATTGTAATACTTAATCCTTTACATCCTATTGTGCTGTCAACATTAATGGTGAGTATTTTTTATGGTCTCTTAAAATTATACCATTTTTTAAAAATACTAACTGATAGTATTGTTTTTTCCCCTTCAAATTAGGTTGAGTATCATGGTTAAAATCAGAAAGAAAGCTGCTCTCGATTCAAGGCAACAAAGAAGAAGAGATCGTTCTGAAAATCTACACGAGGAAAACGTTCTAACTCTTTACATGGTTCAACTAGGTCTCTTTTTACAATGAATGTGAACGAAAAAAACGTAGAACGTGATTTTCCCCGTGTGGATTCAACTATGCACGTGCAACATGATTCTCCACAAAAGTCTCATGAGGTTGTACCACAAGATGATTTTGATCTAAGTGGTATTGGAAACAATAATATGCATGTGAATGGTACAAGTTTAGAGAAGTAAAATCAGGTACCAAATTTAGAAGGGGCCAAACAAGTAGAGAAAAATAAAAGAGGACCTGCTCAAATGAAACACTTGAAGGAAGTAGTTGCTCCAGTCAATGTAGAGTTTAATGATATGGGTCAAAACTGTCAGTCAAATTGTCTTCCTTCTTAGGTTGTCTTGTGAAACAAACTGTACCTTATTTAATACACTTGATGACTAGAGAAATCTTTTAGAAGATTTGAAAAAGTGCTGTGAAGAGATATTCAGGTATATTATTTAGATTTTCTTTATAGTATATGATATAAATTTCCAGCTGTTATATTAACCTAAAAATATGTAAACTTTAAAGTTAATGAAGAATGGCAAAAAGATTCCACTTTCAAGGTAATGGGCTGTCCTTGGAAGGCATCAAAATCAAGACTTCTAGAAAAGACTAGAAGTGAACCAAACGAAGTTGAAAGACTGAGAAGGTGTTTGATTCTCTTCATAAAAAGACATTATAATCTCATCTATAACTGATTTGATATATGTTCATTTATAATTATAAATTTCAAATTTTTATTAAATCTACATCACTCGTTTCACCTCATTATAATTTCTCATTATAATTCAATTTGAATAAAGAGATTCAAACAGCCACTGAAACTCAAAGCTGATAATATGCATCTTCAAGAATGGAAGAAATTTGTGAAGGAAACGATTGGTGAAGAAGCCATGGTAATTTCTATCTTTATTTTTACAATTTAAATATAATGAATTATTATAATAAGTTAAAATAATCTGCATAATTTGATAATTAGGCTAAAAGTGAAAGGTTTAAACAAATATAAGGGAGAAACAAATCCCACATACATCCAGCTGCAACGGAGATGCTAGGCGGTGAGAAGATATGAATTTTCGTTTATCTGGTCATGAGACATGCTTTTTTGTTAGTTTCTTATTATATCTACGTTTCTTATCTTAGAAAAAGAAGTCCAGTAATCCATTTGCTATGGGTAGAAAGGACGTTTGGTCCTGGTTTGGATTACAGCACATATGAAAAAGTATTTATAATTATTATTATTATTAGGAAAACTAGTGTTAGACACGTGCATTGCGCATGATTTATAACTTATATGATTTTGAAACTAGTAATTCTTATATATACCAAGTGATATATATATATTTAAATTTCTACAACTATTGGTTAGGCAGCGGGAAGTTAATATATAAGAAATCAATCTAAAAATTTAAAGTGGTCTAATCTAAATAATAATTTCTAGCCATTATAGAAGTAAAAACGTAAATTTTCACGCTTGGCATGATGAATATTGATCTAAATTCAATCCTCAATGAAAAATAATTAGAAAATATCAAAAAGAAAACAAAAAGCAGTAACCAATACTATGTAACATTTTGACATTATGTAACTATATTCAAAATTAAAAAGGTGAACAGTCACTAAAAGCTTCTACTCGAGCACACGTAGCGAAAACCTTAAATAGTCAAGTAAAATCCAATCTATGAAGTAATTTGATCTATAGACTATATCATGGTAAATATTGTAACGATAGAGGAATCATTACTCCAATCACAAACCATGGTAGGGGAAATCATAAGCATCTATATTATAAAATCAATTTTATCATTGCAGAAAAGATTGTAACGCTTGAGGAATCATTAGGACAAAAATGTAATATATAAGTATAGATGTCATAATTAATACTAAAATGGGGACTTTAAAATTAAATTAACTTCATTCAATTCAATTTAATTAAAATTCTAATATTATATCGTGCATCCCAAGTGGGTCATGAGTGTGTGACACAATTTAGGATGGTTATATTAACCCCACAAATTTTACTGACTACACCAAACCAAGAAAGATTGTTAACAGAATAGAGTCTCATATCTTTTTTTTTTTTGGAAGGAAGGATAGAGTCTCATATCTTATGTTTCATGATAGAACAAAATATGTGGACCTCAAATTCCAATTCACTAGGAATAGATTAGAGAAAGGCTCGATGGAACTTGTAAAAGTTTCAACTTAGTACAATTCGGCTAATTTACTTCATGATCGTTCCTCTGTCTTCGATCTGCCTTTCAGATGTTGCCGATTTCTTTCCTTGGAACGCCTTCTTCTTCTGGCTGCGTCACTGAATAATTTAGAGGATACAGTTGACGAGGCCGAAAACAACCAGCAGCCCCATTACTAGTGAGTGATCAATGTAGGGCTCAACCACCATTGTCAAAACATCTTCTCCCAAAAACACTCCACTTTCAGTTATCTTTCTCTTTACCTGTCACAGATTATGGAAATTGGAACATGTTTGAACTGTGGATCGCGAGAGATTATAAGTGACAAGAAACCCGGTAAATAATTTCCGGGGTAAAGAAAATTGTGAAGATTGCTCTAGATGCTAACCTGTGCAACAGGGCCACCAAAGTTGTCAATTATTTTGCAGGATGATTTGGGACTTAGATTTTCCATAATATACTGATGCGGTTGGTCGAGGTCGAGGTCGACTTTGATTTCTAAGTGTCTTCGTCCTCCAAAAATTCCCAGTTTTTTTCTTACACAAAATCCGGGCTTCCCCTTATTTGTAACATCACTCCATCTGTAACCTTCCCAGCGCTTGAAAACTGCAAAACTCTGCACCCAAATGAATGTCAAGTTCTGGGCTGTTCTATTTGTATTTCAGTTTTCTGTTTTGAATTTTTTCCCCTGTTTTCAGTTTTTTACGCTGAAAACACTAAAAATGGCAAGTTCTTGTCCCAACGCGTTTTTTAACATACGAAACTAAACACGTTTTTCAGAACTGGGACTATAAGTAATTTCAACAGTTTTGATTAGTCTTATTATTGTTTACCTTCTTGACAATTGTGAAGAGAACATTGCCTGCGAAATCCATGAGAAGAACATGACTGCTCTGTTTGTGATTATAGTTGTCGACTCGGTAAACGAGTTGGCCATTGGAATCAAACACAGTGCAACCATTGCT
>CAVNYN010221245.1:0-11968 GCA_963692815.1 Nyctanthes arbor-tristis
GTATTTGAAAAAAAAAATTCTTGAAGTATATGCATGTGATGAGATTTTTGGGTTTAAAGTTATTATGATTGATTTAAGAAATTTGTTAGAATGGAGTAGCTGATTTTGATGTAGTTTTCTATCGGTTTAAATAGTGTGGAAATTACTCTTAGATATGAAGTTGGAGTTATATGAAGATTAGAAAAGAATTATATAAAGTTAGTGTATGAAATCATAGTTTGAAAGGGAAATTAAAGCTAAAATTTTTAAAAATGAAGTATTATTGGGGCTATTAAGATGGAAATTCTCATGAAATTAAGTATTGAACTCCTAATCTGAGTATTCATGGATTTAATTGATATGGAATGATGAATTTGAATTAAATGGAATGTTATAAAGTTAATGTGATTTTATGGAATGAAGTATGTAAATATGGATTAAATGAAAGGGGAAAATAATGAATTAGTAGATATAAGTTACATGTATTTAGCTTTCTTGAAGTATATGCTTAGTATGAGATTTTGGTAGTGAAGTTATTGAAGGAAGCATAAGAGATGAATATGAAAGTCTAGCAAGCCAAGCAAAGCATGTATGTATGAATTAATTAAATGACTTTTGGCATGAAATTAGTAAATATGATGTTCTGCTATTCAAACTTTAAAAGGGTATAAATGATAGTATATGTGGAATTTTGATACGATACAAGTCGGGAAATAATCTTCTATGAGTTGGCTATCATCAAAAATTTGAATTACATCATTTGGAGATCGGTAGAAGTTTTTATGACATGTTTAGTAAGATGGGACAGTGTGTACCCGAGAACAGAATTTCTGGGAGGTGGAAAAATATTTTGGTATAGCCAAGGTAGTTTTCTTGGGCTCAATCTTATCTATGATGAACCTATATGAGTCTTCTACCTTCTAGTAGAATTTTATAAGCATACGACACCATTCGTGATTTTAAAATGGTTTTGAGCGGGCATTGCCCAAACAGGAAAAACTTAATGAGCATTGTTCGAAGAGTTGAATCAAGTCTCGATTCAATTAGTGGTGTTATGATTTTATAGAATGCTATGATGGTAAATGAAGAATTGGTGAAGTTGAGAATAAATACAATTAATGATTGAATTAATATTTAATAGCAAATGATGAAAGTTGTCAAAAACCAAATATTGTGTTTAAAGATAAATAGTTAGTTTTATATTTGGAAGGAGTTTAAGATTTTAATATGGGGTATTACTACAATTTCTAAGATGTAAAATAAAGTCTAGAATAGTTATGCAAAAGAGACATGTTTAATAGAACAATGACGAAAACTTTAAGAATTCAATAGAAAAGAGGACTTGAAATCAAAAAGGGAATTTCATTTCGATAAAGCTAGTCGAATTAGAAAGACCTTAATTAATAGATAAGTTAGAACGAAAGTAAATGAGATTGAGCAAGGATAAATAAAAGAATGGAGTTATATATGTGAATTGAGAAATCAGGAAGAAATTAAATATTAAGTAGAATTTTCATATGATGTCACAGGAAATGATAAAGACTTAAAGGAAATGGAACACGAAAGGAACTATGTTGCTACATAGCCGGTGAGTGGAGATTCTTTCTTCTTTTCTTTCTAAATGAAAATGTATATT
Source organism: Nyctanthes arbor-tristis (assembly GCA_963692815.1). Classification (NCBI taxonomy): domain Eukaryota; kingdom Viridiplantae; phylum Streptophyta; class Magnoliopsida; order Lamiales; family Oleaceae; genus Nyctanthes; species Nyctanthes arbor-tristis. Next base: position 1,616 of record CAVNYN010221245.1, read on the forward strand.
AAGCTTTGATTTCACAAAATTCGTAATGCTTTATGATGAAGGTATTTCCATGAGATTTCACGAAAGTTGATACTTCTTAGAAAAGTTCATGTGAATGTTTGTATGAAATAATGCTTTATGATTTTAAAAAATGTTTGATTTGAGACATGATTTATGATATATGAAAACCCCAAATGTGTATCCAATGTTATGATATGCCGCCTACAAGCGAAGGGGCTTATATGGCTCAAGCTGACCAAATGAATGCCACCTAGGCGAAAGGGCCTATGTGCTAGCTATGGCTCAAGCTGTTTAATTGTGCCGCCTAGGGCGAAGGGGTCATAGGGTACCTATGGCTCAAACTGACCGTCTACGCGCGTATAACATAATATTTTGATCATGATATGTTAGATACATTTTGGGGAAAATTCTATGACGATCTTGAAATGAAATGATGTTTATGATGTTTTCCAAGTGAACTTTATGACGAATATTAATGAAATGATGTTTATAATGTGTTCCTACATGAATGATTTTATTAACACTGATGTTATGCTGAGATTTCAGTTTCAAGTTACAAAAATCCATGAATTGACTTATTCATTTTATATGTGAATTTTGAGAAGATATATTTGGACTTCTCAAGACATGTTTATTTTAAAAGCTCCACTCACTGGGCTAGTAGCTCATATGTTTCCTAAATAATTTTCTTCTCAGGTAGTAATTGGAGTTTGGGTAACACATTATGGTCGAGTCTGCTATTTCAAGATTTCAAGCCACCATGTAGGAATTGTTATTGGTTTGTGGATATCATGAATGATAGGCTTTGATAGGATTAAACTTATTAATATATATTGAGTTTTCTCATGTGAATCATACTCAGTTTAGTATATTTATCCAATTATGAGGTGGTGTTCCTTATAATGAGAAGATTAGTAGGTTGTGATGTGGTAATGTGTAGATGATTGGTGTTGGTGTTGGTGTTGGTGTTGGGGAGTATACATTATGGGTTTGGTTAATAAAACAAGGGAGATGCTGTTGAAATTTTTCTAGAATAATTAGAATATACATGAGCCTTGACGGTAAATTCCAGTTTTTAATAGGAGTTTATCGTCGGCGCACGTCACACTTCTAGTAAGTTAGAGGTACTAGGAGTGGGACGTGTCACATTAATTCACCATCTCTACCGTGTGTATTAGTGAGTTTAATATTATTTGAATTTTTTTATACATTTTACATTTTTTAAAATTTGTTAGTTTTATTAGAATTTTTTAAAATGAGGTGGATAACATGTATTTTTTTTATTATTGTATATATGTACAAAGGATTATAATTAATGTATACTTCTGTTTTTATTTTTCTATAGAGATGTAAATGTTACAGATTTATGTTTAATTATCAAATAATATATTCTAGTAAAATTTTCTACCCCGTGCAACACACAGGAGGTTTAACTAGTTGTGATGTATTGGATTGTGGTATCGTCTATTCCTTGCACTGTTGATCGGGTTGCTCGTTTATTTGCCAGTTTTGCGCTCTATTCATCTGTTTGTAAACATTGGAAAGTTTGTATTCCTTCCTTTTTCTCCCCATTAGTGGGTGAGTTTTGAGTTGATCAATAAAATTTACAACTTTCTTTCAAAGAAAAAAAATTAAATTTTTTAATCTGTTAACAATTTAATTTTAATTTTGACTAATTTTAACTTTACGTGATAATAAAATCTTAAGCAACCAAAATTCTTGAGAATTGGTTGTTCCCCCCGGCCCCTCACCCAAAAAAAAGTGGGGGAAAACGAGTTTTCTTAAGAATTGGAGAGACGAATTCCTAATAATCACTAGCTCCAGTTCAGTTTGATTTTTCTCAATTTTCTTGGCCAATCGAGATATTCATGAGAGGATCTATAATGGGATTGCAAACTTTTTATGCTTGTCGTCGCTACTCATCAAAGGCTACTTGGAAATCGCTTCCGAGAACCCCTATTTTTTTCACTAGTTCTTTGAAACCCAGACCCGAAAGTAGTTATAACAATTCAAGATTTTCTCACCCAGTTGTTAGGAACCCAGCTTTTCGTACTAAATGAATGAGATTTTCTCAAACAATTTTTAGGAATGGGCGCTTCCAAGCAATTCATAATTGTCCTTTTCCGAATGGGTACCACCAAAGGCGAACATTATTGCAAGGGTACTTTCAGAAATATGCCGGCAGATATCATGATAAGATGCGCAATGCAATTGATTTGCTATTAGTTTCTGGGGTTGTGATTGGTTCATACTGCCTGGTTGTTACTATTGTAAACAATCAGTTTGTGGAAACTGTACCTTACACAAAAAGAAGACAAGTTGTGCATTGTGATCGGGAGTTAGAAGGAGAGATGTCAAAGCGTGTGTTTGAGACGAGAAAGGCTGGTTACGGAGACAAGATACTGCCTCCTAATCACCCGCAGAGCATTAGGGTTCAAAGGATAGCAAACAACATAATTGAGGCTTTAAAAAGAGGCTTGGATACAGATATAGTGTGGAGTGCTAATCATCCAGTAAATTGTTTGTGGGAGATTGAAAATTTGAATGATGAGAAAAATAATGTTGTTTTTGAGAACAAGCGTCCAGAGGAATATCAAGCCAAAGGATCAAATTTGGACGGTTTCGAGTGGGAGTTTATTGTGGTTGATGAGCCTCCCGTTAATGCAGCTGCTACTGGTGGTGGTAAGATTACTGTTTTCACAGGGTTGCTTGAGTCTTGTACATCAGATGCTGAACTTGCTTTCTTCATTGGGCATGAGGTAGATATTCCTTCATGTATTGTATTGTGTAACTTACTGGTACGCTCTTATGTTTTTACTGTGTATATGTGTTCTTCATTTGGTAGGTTGCTCATGTTGTGGCTAGGCACATTGCTGAAACGGCTTCCAAACTCATATGGTGGATCGTTGTACCGCCGCTCATATTCTGAGATCGGAAGAGCACACTCGGAGCACGTTTCCCATCATAATCAATCTGTTATATCGGCTTCCATTTTCAAGAAGGTATGCATATAACACGTACATATATTTAGTGTGAGATTAGCTCATGTCATGTAGGACTACATATGTTTTATCAATAAATTTTGTGTGCTATCAATCACAACTCAGACCATTTGCACCAGGATGGAGATGGAAGCACATTACATCGGAATGTTGCTGATGGCTTCAGCAGGAGATGATCTCCCAAGGTGGAAGAGCAGTTTGGAGAACACAATGAGTGGGAATTTATCTCTACTCATCCTTCTAGTGAGAAAGTAGTTCAAGTTTTGACTCAAGAGAAAGTTATGAAAGGAGCAATGTGCCTATACAGGAAGCAACAGTGGAGAAAAAAGGATTTTTCTTAGTGAATAGAATTGAACATATTTCCATTAAATATGCTATTTCTCTATGGAAATTCAAAAAATAAAAAATAAATAAATAGATATACAAAAGTAAGTTTAGTTTTACCAACCAAACATGTATCTCTTAATGTTAAAATGATCTAAAAACCAATTTTTCGCCAACTAGGCAATTTTAACTATCACTTCCTACTTTAACAAATCTTCATTTTTATTTATTTATTTATTTAAAAAATTCCGAGCCAATGTCCCCCCCCCCCCTCCTACTGGGTAGCCCAAACTAGATACACATCCAGTGAGTTGGATTCCCCGTATTCTTCCATCTAATGCAATCAACGCTAAGGCCTATGGTTTTCACCCAAACCCAGTAGAGTTAATCTATTTGGCCCAACATGTTGACAAAAACTGTGACAAAAATGAAAAAAATTTTACTTTATTATCATTGTTGATATTTTTTTCTATAACTGTACAGAGATAATGAGGTAAGTTTAAACTCTTTTTGCCAACATTTTTGTCTTCTCATATGTCAAAATAGTGTGATTCCACCTAACACGACGGTGTCAAGCTCTGTTGCTTGATTCATGAGCAGCTCGAGAAAAAAGCAGGGGAAGAAAGGCCTTGTCTATGCGAGCGGTTCGTTGACTTAGTGTGTTTTAGATATTTTTCATTTCATAATTTATATTCATGAATTGTTTCCTCTCCGATAGATATATGTATTCCTTTTAATGGATGCGTCTATTCGAGTAGATGCCTTTACCTTAGACTTGGCAAAATGGCTAAAAAAGAACTCAGCGAGGAGAGCCCAAACACAAACGGCTCAGGAACTGCTTGTGCTTGTGTTGCACAAACATGAGCGTGAGCAAGAACATAAGTCCAAACATGGCAAGCCAAGCACGCATAGGCCCCAGCAAACAAAGCTCAATCTGTCGAGACGTTCAGCCAAGTCTACTTTACCTTCATAATGTGTGGTGGATTATCGTTTGCTAGATCATTACAAATTCATTCATTCATTCTTCTTCTTTTTCTTCATTCATTCATTCTTTGGCTTCATCAGTTTTTCATTTGAGAATCCTCTTGATTTGATCAAGTTGTCACGGCCTTCGAATTTTAATCAAATACCTCTATTGTATATCTTGAGAGAGATTTTTTACATGCACCTTTGTGACGTCCTGGGGGAGAAGATCTCTTATAAAAGACTAGAACTTTAGTGACTTAAAAGAGTTGATTCTATCTTTGACTATTTACCCATATTTTCCTACAGTGTGAGCCAATATGCTGACTGGTTCACTATTCTGACTCGGATTGGCTTATTTCTTGGCAGACCACGAGCTAGGACTGAAAAATGTATGTTTCTGTAAAGGTTTGACAGTAGACTAATCTAAATGCAATTCTTTTAGTAATAAAAAAACAAATATAAAAACAAGAGTAATGTTATGTAGCACCACTGGTGTTTGGCACCATATCAAGATGACATTAAATAATAAGTTGAATTTAGTGGATCATTTATTTATTCATTTAATTTCACTTATCATTTAATGTCACATTGAATGCCATCTAGACTGGTGCCAAGCACTACTGGTGCTACATAGCATTATTCTAAAAGCAATGCGGACTCTCATGACTCATGTGACACTCTTTTACGGGCAGCCCTTGTGCTTTTATTATTTTTTAATTAATTAATTAATTTTTAGCATTCAAGTTGCATAATAAAAAAGTTGGCAATTTGATCTTCTACGAAGACCGTAGTAATGGATAGGTAATTGGATGCCGAAAATAGTTTAACTACAAATAATTTATAAAACAGAATCATTCTCCCTTTTGCTCTCCGGGGGAATCTGTTTAGTAAGAAAGACTCTCCTGCTAGAACCAATTGTTTGCATTCATATGAAAGTAACAGCTGGTTTTAGAAGAAAGTCGACTCGCACGGCACTAATTGTAGAAATCTCAAATGGATCTTATTTATTTGAGATGGTCAACATTAAGAGTTGACCACCGCCACATAGTCTAGCAATGGTCCAGAAACAAAAGTACACAATCTCAAAACACACAGAATCAGAGTGACAAATAGAGTAACAGAATCAGTGCTTCATCATCCCAACAACCTTCTGCCAAGCGGGTCTCGCCAGAATATCGGCGCACCATGCACTCACATGTGGCCGAGCCTCGAAAAGGGCTTTAATTTTTGTGCCCATCAGGTAATTTATGTGTGGCAAGTGATGCAAATCAGCCAATGTGAATGAATCCCCACCCAAATACTTGGATTGTGCAAGTCGGGCTTGGTACACATCAAGAATTTTGGCGAGATTGCTTGGGTGACAACAGCCTCGTCCGTGGTCTGGCCGAGCATGGGCTTGACTATGATCTCGTACACAAGTTTGGAGGCTTGAGAATCGAATCTCTGGGCTTCGATCTCTGTCCACATAGAAATTATTGCCATTTTCTTTGGATCTTGGGATATCAGTGGGGTTCCCTTATCGGCATATGCGTGTGCAAGGTGTTGAGTGATTGCCCTTGATTCTGCATTTTAAGGGTGGGCTCAAACCTTTTGATCTAAAACTCGAACCAATTAAGCGGTCTAAAAGCTTAATTATTAAGCTAAACAAGGCCTTACCGAAGAGCGTCAAGTCATCCTCTTGAAGAACTGGTACTTGACCAAAGGGCTAATCAGAAAACAATATATGCATCAGTAAACAGAAGATTGAAGAAAATAAAGATAAAATATTAAAATTGCTGTTATGGTTACATTGAGTTTAAGGAAAGAGTCAGTCTTCTGCTGGCCAGTTGCTAAGTCTACATGCACAAACTCATATTCAAGTCCTTTCTCTGCTAAGGTTGCAAGAACCCTCTGTGTTGCTCCAGAGAAAGGGTTTCCATGAACCTTGATTGCCATCACTGCAGAAACAAATTAAATGCTCTAGTGTAGAAAGAAGAAGAAGAAGAAGAAACAGCAGTTTTGGATTATAATGTTATGATGAAGAATGATTGGTGGGGGTATTTATAATAGAAGGTGGGAATTATATAAAAGAAACAGAGACCAAAATGTGGGTAATGCTATTAATGTCGGTTTGACCCAAAATGCCGTTTCAAGAATTGGACCGAAACGCTCCCACACCATCCTTCGTAATAAATTGGCTGACTTTTTCTTTTTACTCTCTTTAATATTTCTTCCGCCTAAAAAAGATAATCTACCATTATATTTTCATCCTTTAAAAAAAATAAGTCACTTACCATATTAAGTATGCATTTAATTTTTCATTTCATATATACTCCTAAGTAATTATTGTTATTCAACTACTTATATATTGAAAGTATTTCAAACAATTAATGAGACATAAAAATATATTTATAAAAAATAAGGTAAAATTTAATATTTCAATTATATTAACTATGATTTCTTAATTTATATAAAAATAACAATTGGACTATCATTGTGGGTACTCCTTCCGTCCCAAAAAGATAGTCCGCTATTTCATTCTAGCCCGTCCAAAAAAAATAATCTACTTACCATATTGAACATTTATTTAATGTTTCATGTATATATGTGTCCTAATTAATTATTATTATTCAACTACATATGCATTGAAAATGTTTCAAATAATTAATGACACAATAGTGCATATAGAAAAATAAAGTAAAATTAAATTTTCTAGTCATATTACCTACTAATCTTAACCCCTATTTTGATCATTTTTATCAAAATGCATTATAATCTCACATATTACTGATTTGACTAATGATTTGACAACTATTCATATATAATCACAAATTTCAAACTTCTATTAAATCTACAACACCCATAAATTGAATCGGAAGACAAGCGCTTAATCCACGTAAAATTATTTACCGAACTATCTTTGTGAGACAAAAAGAGTATAAAATATCTTTCTAGGTTTTGGAATGATGTACGCAGCTAGCTACTCATAAATTAACATGACTAGTATGACACCAATGCGATGTACGAGAAGAGTGACGTTCAAAAATATAACTAATAAGGAATTTGAAAAGTAAATGAGAAACATTTGTATATTAATTGAATTGAAAATATAAAGATCGGAATGTATATCAATGAAAAAAGTAAAAAAACAATTAAACCAATAAGTTCAGTAGTATAAATCTTTTCTTACATTTAGTTTGACCAATCCACTTGTATGACATAGTGTATACGTCATTATTTATTGCACAAAACACCCATTTCTAATGTTGAAACTTTGAAAAATATATTCAATTGTTGTATCATCAAACCACATGCTTGAACTATGAATTGATTCTTTATATTCTTAACATTTTTAGAACTTTAGAATTTAACATTTTATGATTTTGGAAATTCAAATTGATGAAAAAGGGAACCAATCTGAAAGAAGAATAAATAGTTGTGAGAAATTTCTTATATTCATCCATACAACCCGAGAAATTTATTAAAGTTATGATTTTTTTGACAAACAAATCTAAATGTAGAAATATCTTAAATTTCCAATTACGTACTTATTTTGCTAAAATATTAAAAATGTTTAAGAAAAAAGGCAAAAAGCTAACCCCGTAAGCTTTACCTATTTTAAATCAGGCCAAAAAATCTTTCTGAAAAAGTTATTGACATTCAAATAAAGATAATTCAATATAACCAAATTCATAATAGTCTTTTAAAGTTATAGTGCAAGTACAAACCTAACAAGTGTTAACTCCACCAACTGTCATTGACGGTATCCCAGGGAGCCCTTCTCTTTACAAAGAAATATAAGCTACCTTACCTTTCTCATTACAAATATTTTCTATAAACAACCTACAATATATTTTGATTGCATTTATTTTTCATGGAAAACATAAAAAAATATCAAATTCATGAAAAAAATTCAATCTTTATGCGTTTCTTTGGAAAATCGAAAATGGAATTTCAAATTCCATGTTAGGAGAAAAAAGTGGAAAATAGTTAAAACACGACCTAATCAATTAACTTAAAGAGCACCAACCGATGATGCAAAAGTTACAATTGATTTAGATTAACAATATATAGATATGAATTTTAAGTTAGCAAAAATTTGAGAGTATTATTGTCTTTTTAAGTAAAAAAAATTATGTTTTAATTAAAAAAGTGAGATTCAATATTGAAATTATCAAAATTTAAATGTTAGAGTTAGATTACACAATAAGAAAAAAGATTATGGTCAAATTACGCTGATTAGTCATTTCAAAATAAAAAGAATAAACTAAATGATAAAAACAAAATATAACATCAGCCAAGACGTCAATAGTTTAAGAGAAAAAACTTATTTAATGTACTTTTGATTTAGATGTATATAGATTTAATTGATTATTTTGTTGTGTTTGGTGTGCGGGTCATGTTTGCGTGATGGATCCGATATCGTATTCAGACTGTGTTTGGTCTTTTTCTATTGAAAAGTGGAAACCAGCGTAGAAATGATATATAGAACAAATGTTGCTGACGAGAGGTAGTGGCGCTGGGCCTCCAAAGATTTAATATTTTGTGAACCGTGATATTGATCGATTTTGATTCTAGATTTTTTTATAGAGTCAAATCATGCAATATGAAAACCAATCGAAAACAGTTATATCACGTGTCACTATTACTATAAGAGGAAATTGTAAAAAATGTTTCTTTTGAAAATATCATATGTAAAATTAGACTCCTTCTAAAATATGTGTAAATATGTCACTTTTCTTATTTTTTAGATAAATTTGCCCCTGAAATATTGATTTAGTAATTTTTTTTAAATAAGAGGAAATTACAAAAAAGTGATAACTTCTAATATGACGAGTTTAAAAATGTCTATTTTTTAAACATATACAAACAATTGATTCTAAACGAAAATTCTAATATTAATTTTAAAAGCCACAATTCTTTGATCTCTTCATTCCAGTACCAATCTAAGTAATTGAACCCATCAAAATCTTTCTTGACATATGTCAAACAATGTTCAAATTGCAAGCGAACGCAGAATTTCATCATTGAAGAAACTCATCAGAGGTTCATCGTCAGATCTGTAGTGATCGAGTAGGAATTCAACGTTGGTGCATAAGGGAAAGTTACTTAGAATGCCGAGACGAGGCCAGCCACACTAATCCGCTACCGAAATTCGTTGGTTGTAAGTCGTATAGCCTACACGGGTAGACGACGATGTCTCAACTGTCGAGAAATGAAATTGTCTAAATTTACAGTATCTAATTGTCGAGATCTACGGTTTAACCGTAAAGATATACAGATAACTGTCGAAAATTATAGCGATTAAATGTCAGGATATACTGGCCGACGACGACTTGGGTCTTATATATCGGAAGTCAATATATATACAAATAACAAGAGTCGATAGAGATGTGAAATCATCTTACTACTATCGTATAAATAGGGAAAATATGAGCCTTTCTACAAAACTAGATAAGGCTCTTTAAAAAGAGGCTTACTGCTTATTTGGCACGAATTTAACAAAAGTAGTCCTACATTACAAAAGCAGCCTCACATAATATAGAGCTGTTTTTGTTAGATGTCAAATTAGTATAAGGCTCCTACAGAAAGTCTTAAAGGAATCTTATCTACTTCTTAGAAAATTTCTGGAAAATATATATATATATATATATATACACGCACACACACACATGTGCCCCGAACACTACAATCTACAACGTTAAGTGTCTTTCCCACTTTACATCCTTGCAATTTTTCCATTGCATCATCGGAAGGGACGAGCAAGGTTTATTGACACTAAACTTAACAAAATAATTAGAAAAGTTGGATTAAAACGATGTAGAGAATACAGTACAAACCAAGTTAAGAGTAGAAAGAAATCAAATTTCTTTTCCCCGTTGATGAATTTCACAACCTACCTTCCCCCTCAGTTTTAGACGTGTCATCAGTCATCACCACATAAGAGTATATGTTGGTAGGTGAAGCTCAAAGCATCGCTATTATATTCAGCCACCGATTTGAGACGTAGTTTTTGAAGACAAAGTTTGATTCATAAACGATCCCTCCCGTGAAAATAGTTCCAAGTTCTTTTTTTGTTTGT
>CAVNYN010221250.1:0-43929 GCA_963692815.1 Nyctanthes arbor-tristis
CTTGCCACGGGACAAATCAATCCACTAACACAGATAAGAGTTTAATACAGCTCAAGGTAATTAGTGATATTGCAATATACAGTAAACATTCAAAAGGAAAACTTATAAAAGAAACTCCCTCTTTATGCCTTTTGACATGTGACAATATGCGTTGATCGTATCTCTCACTCTTGCGCTCACACGAGAACGTACATCAAGCTTCTTAGATATCACCTGAACTCATCTTGAGAAACAAAACCTCCTAAACCTCTTCAACTTTGTGTGGATAGCCCCGCACACATATATTGATCTTCTATCAATGCACTTTGAAGGGTTTGCCAAACAAACACGACTTGAAGCTTGAAATCCGGTTGCAAGAACAAGTCTCACAGATAGGCAGTGTGTTTGTATTCTCCTCTCGGTCAAGCTCTCGAAATATTGCAAGAATGATTATTGCTCAACTCGTGTGTTCCATCTAGTCGACCTATAAGAGAATATACAGGATGGACTTTGAATTCCTATGCAATACAAGAATTAAAGAGTCTGAATCCATGTAGGAATAGAACAAAGGAAAGTTAGAACTTCATAATACCATAAACACATAAACTTTCCTAATCTTAATTGAATTTGTCATGCAAAAAGTTAAACCTAGTTAAATAAGGTAATAACAATATAACTGAAACTATGAAACTAGAAGTTGCATGAATTAAAACTTTCTTGTGCCTCAAGACAACACGCCCCAACATTATCTTTTCAATCAAGACGAGTAATTTGCATGCTAGAATAAATATAACACATAAACTAAGTCATGCAAAATGTGTAACTAAGTTTTGACACTTAACTAAAAATTAGGAATGCCAATTTTACAAAAGTTTTTGTACTAACACGTACAACTTTATAATTCATAAAACGTCTTAAATCATACTCCAATTGAGTAATGATACATTTCCTTATTAGTTCGCCGGTTGCTTTATCAGTTGACAATTTTACCCTTAAAAATCTAAATCCCAAATAGGTCCTTTAACTTTTTTTTATAATTTTTGTCGACCGGTAAACTACCCAGTGAACAAATAGGGATGTTTATCATTATTCTACTCCAATTAGCCAAAGGATGCGTAAAGCACCTGCCACCCTTTGCTTTTGTAAATAAATCTCATAACATAGATTCCGTCATTCAGTGATCTCTAGTCGACAGCCATAAGATGCTTCCTGTTGTCATTTACATGCTTTCCAAGTTTGACATATTATCTAAAATATAGAAAATCTGAAGCCGTCACAAGATTTTAAAATTCAATTAATGCACTTGAAACCAACAAATGTTTCTCAATAGCTGGCCACCCACTACTAAAAAACTAGCTTTTAACGATAGGAAAATCCATCAATAAAGGTTGGATTTCCGTCGGAAATGACCTTTTCTGATGGGAAATGGCTGCCAGAAATTCTTTCGGTGAAGCCCTGCTCGCTAATGTTTCCGTCGGAAAATTCGTATGCCTCAGTAATTTCCGATGGATACGAATCTGTCGGAAATTTTTCTGATAGAATAAATCTTTCGAAAATTTTTCTGACTTATTAGATTCCGTCGAAAATTACAGACGGACACAAAAAAAATAAATAAGAATTTTTTTGTCTGACCCGGCCCGCCATCAGAACCGGCGCTACAACCCGCGCCAAGCTCCGACCGAACCGTTAACCCGAAAAATTTATTTCCCTATTGTACTCAAAAGGCTTCGAACTAAAGACTTAGTGGTTGGGGAGTGAAGTCCCAACCACCAGGCTAATGTATATGGTTGTTAACAAGTTGCTCCGAAACATATATAAAGTATATTATAGCAATCTTCCCAATTAAAAAATATCGCATTTTCCTTTTCAAACACTGAGGCTTTTTATTAATTAAATTTTTGTTATATTATTTCATATAAATCCTTTATACTCTAAATTTATTTGTCTGTGTTAATTAATATAAAATGTTTTACACTTCTTTTCTAGACCATAATATGTTCATTGTTAATTAAAAAAGACGATCTGTTAACTTTTTTGTCCTATTAAAATAAAATTTGATTGACGTGAATTTTTTTGTTTTAAAAACCTAATAATTAATAAAGAATTTTATTTACAACCATTATTTTAAACCTTAACCACCATATAACACCAAATAAATATCTTCATTAATGATTAAAATTTTTTTATATTAAATATGTCATTTATACTCTAAATTTAATTATTTGAGTGTGTCATTAATATAATATTTTGCCCCTAGTTTTCTACATCATATATTCATTGTTAATTAAAACTAAAAATAATAAAAGAAGATTTACTAAAATTCATTGGATTCTATTAGCAAGAATGTGATTTAAACAATAACCACAAAATAACTGATAAAAGATTAAAGTTTTTTGTTTTATATTTTTTCATTGGGTTATACAAATGAATTGCCGAACATTATAAGAGTGCATGGAATTGACATTTTCATAAGAAAAGTGTACGGGTCATATATGCGAACATAGCTGAAGGAAATGATTATATATATGTGTCCATATGCCGCACATATAGCCAGCAATAGTTGAGGGACGACATCTAACTACTCATAACTACAATTATTGTTATGCATATTTAGACTCAGGGCCGGACCTGTAGTGATCCGGGCCCTAAGCGAAATTTTAAAAATGGGCCCTTATAGTGACCGGTTATCCCTTTTTTTTGCCCTTTATAGCTATAGTCTAACAATAGATCCAAAAATACAAAGTTATGCTCTAAAAATAGAGCAAAAAAATACAAGAAGACTAAAATTATTCAATATTAACCAAACAAAATGATAATTTAAGTTGTTAAACAAAAAGAAATTATATAATAATTCACTAATCAAGAATAAACCCTACTACAATTGATTTTTTTTTTTTGTGGAGTTTTTTTTTAGTTTTTTCTTTGAATTGTTTGAGTTGTGAAAACAAATGTTTGTTTAACATATATATTAAAATATGTAGTACTTTTAATCTAATAGAGGAGAAACATGAAAGAAGATGATTAGAAAATACAGAAGAATTTAGGAGATAATTGGGGTATAAATTATATAATATATATCATTAATTAATAAAAGGAACTTCTTAAGAATTCAGATGCCTAATGTCATATGGCATAAAAATGGCATATTTCCAATTTATATGTGTATTTGACAAAAAAAAAAAAAAGGATTTCAACAATTGGGCCCTTTTTCTTGTTGCCCCTAAGCACATCCCGGCTATGCATACCCTCAAGTCCGGCCTTGTTTAGACTCTATTTTTGCCGTTTATTTCCGTTCTAGGCCAACTGGTGTCCTTCATGGAGATTGTTCGTGTTTGTTATTGATTTTCTTTTTTCTTTTTTCTTTTTAAAACTTTAGTTTGTACTTTTAATTACGGATACAAAAATATAAATCATTTTCTATTTCATATCTAAGGGTTGTTGATTGTTAATAACACTTTTAATTTTTTAGCATGTTTTTAAATTTAGAACAAATTTTAACTCTCTAATTATCAGTTAACTTCTAGTTTGCAAAAAAAGTTAATATATCTCCTATATATTTTTTCAGTTTAAAATTTAATGTATATTTATTATAGAACATTGTACACATCAAAACGTATTAATAAAGTAATTGGATGAATTATTATCGTAATAAAAAAATAAAACTTATCTCAAACTTATTGAAAAAAAAAGTTTTAATTCACAATATTTAGTATTAATAAAGAAAGAAAACTTTCAAGATTTTATAAAAGGGAATTAAAGTATATTTTTAAGAATATTTCCGTCAGAAATTTCCGACGGAATTCACGAGTCTGTCAGAAATTTCCGACGGTGATTCCGACGGCCTTTTGGTCGCTGTCAGAAATTTCCGACGCCTATTTGGTTACCGTCAGAAATTTCTAACGGACTTGGGGTTGGAAATTTCTGATAGAAGTACGGGCCGTCGAAAATTTCTAATGACATTTTGTGTCTGTCGGAAATTTTCAATGGCCAAGTGGATGTTGTTGGAAATTTTCGACAGAAATCACATTCAATCGGAAATTTCCAACCAACTCTGATTCTGTCAAAAATTTCTGACGGCATGTGATTTCCGTCAGAAATTTCTGACAGATGGTCATCCGTAGGAAAAATTCTGTCCTTGATACCCTGTTTCTAGTAGTGACCCATGCCATTGCCAAGTAACAATAAAACCAAGTCACTGATGTCGGTTAAAAAGCCTCTTGACTTGAGGAGACACTTCCACATAAATGGCTCTCTCTCTAAGAAACATGCATGCAAGGCAGAAACCAAAATTTACGCGTCATAAGAATCATAATTGACTATTAAAAAGATAGCACGTAAAATGACACATGATTCATTTAAATGCCAGAAAATACACAATGATTTCTTCAAGCAAGTCACGATGGACACATGTAAACAATGACCACATTCATGGATCTTAATAAATTAAATGAAAAAGTTTTCTGAAATAGTGCAGCTTGTCCATTATGAAAAGTGAATTGCTAGAACATACATGAACATGGAAGCAAAAGTAAAAATATACATGCACGATGCAAAGCAAGACTTCAGAAACCATAATCACATATATTTATTAAATCAAGGTTTCTCATTATTTCATCAATTAATCAGAATGCAAGTCCGATCTGATCAAAAGCAGAATACTTTATGCCCAAATATAATGGAATCGGAATATAATGCCATGCACATGAAAAAAGTCTTGAATTGTTGCAAAAGTAGAATACAAAATGCACATAAGAAATCTGTCTTAAGATTGTTGTAGAAAATTCATGAATGAAGATTAAATTCTTAGACAACGTATCTTAACATCATGTGCATATGCGAATAAAATATAACTTACAAAATAGAAAGAAACCAAAATCAGAATGCAAAAAATGAGAGATGAATCGAGTTATGCCGAAGCAATCTCCTCAAGACAGATTTGGCCCCCGTTAACCAAAATGCACACTGAATTACAGACTTCTATCTCCCAAGATACAACGCTTCTTTCAAGATTGATACCGCACTTTTATACCAACCTTGTTAGTCGAACCTTGACCGATGATACTCTTCGAATGCTCGGAATTCTTTTTAAAATAAAAGGGATGAATTTAGAAAGAAGAAGGAATATAAGATATATATATATATATATGATGTTTTTGGAATGAATAAAATGAGTTCTAGAGGTCCCTATAAATAGATGTTGGAAAGACACCTCTTGAAAAGACATAGCCCTTACAAAGGTTACAACCGTTAGAATAATGCTTTGTAGGAATTAGTCATGTCTAAAAGTCACAATCCACCACTCATAAGACACGACTATATATTCCTCTAAAAATATTCTAGAACATTCTAGAATATTCTAATTGCTAATTCCAACATTTTTATGGGTTTAAGCGGTTCACATGTGACATTAAATTGATTTAGGAAAAATTAATTAAAACATGATTATCTACCAATTAATAATTTTTGCTTAAACAATTGTCAAAATGGTCAATACCGATTTTGCGAGCCAACTTCCAACAGAAATGACATCTATATCTGTACTTTGCTAAGGGAAAAAGAAAATTCAAATTATTAAGGCTCAAAAGAAACAAGTGTGAACGTAAAAAGAAGAAAAAAGGGGGAAAAAGGAAGAGAGAGAGAGAGAGAGAAACTCATGGGGGTTTTATTATGATAATAAAATAAAATATCTGGTATAACGTAGGAAAAAGAGGATGGAAAAATGCATATTATGTCTCATGAACAAAATGAATCCATGATGCAATATTTTTCAATTTCATGGAAGTCATTGCCGTTGCTAATCTTTTCTTCTGTAAAGACATCATGACGTGTGTTGGCCATTCACTAACCCTCTCTAAATGTAACCCAATAACTAATTTTAGAAATTTTACATTGTGCTACAAATTTTAGCATTTAATATTGTAGACTATGATTTTTGTCATTAAACTACTAAAAACTTTGAAATCTTTGTTGAGGGAATTTGAATGGGTTATCACACTCTAACTATTGGCCTTCAAGAAGAAAAAGGAAAAAAAAAGGGAAAAGAAAAAGAAAAAGATTTTTGCCTCTTAATAAGGATAAAATAGAAACTATAGACTGTCATTGAGAGCATTATTATTGTCGAAAAATATATTCATCATATCTTTCATTATATATATATATATATATTGTGTGTGTCTATATGCACAAACTATCTTCATGCATGCACGTACTTTGCATCTGATATAATTTAAATTAAATTAAATTAAATATCAAATAGTTTGGGTTTAGTACTAAATTAGTTGTATTGGAGTAAAATAAATGATATGGAAATGACAATTATTGTATTTCGTACGTGTACGGAATGGATCGGGAGGAAAAATATCAGGATTCGATTGAATTGTTTTAAAGTATGAATAGTAGTTATTTAATTTTAATTTTAAAGGAAAAAAATTCATTTTAAATAAATTGTACCCTGTCAGAAAAAAAATTAAATAAGTTGTGAGGAACTAATAAACAAAAGTAAATCAAGAAATTATAAATATAATTTGGACTCAAATAAACGAAATATGAGAGATTGACCTATTATTGACAAAAAAATGTCAAACGTAAAGAAGAATTAGAACCTGCATTATCAGTTATCACTTTTGAGACTTAGGCATATAATTTCGTAATTTCGGTTTTCACTTTTCGGTTCGAAGTAGAAAGAGGAGATGAACCAAATTTACCTTCTTAATATTATTACATACGTACTATGTATTTCGGCTTTTAAAGGTTATTTAGGCCTTTGAATTAGCCTTTTTCTACTTAGGCTAAACTCATTGAGTTTTCAAATTTATTCTTTTGCTAGTTTTCCCCCAAGGCTTAAATGGTAAATTTACTATAGATCCAGTGCAGAATTCACTGCAGAGCCCATATGCCAATCCCTACTTGTATAAAACACTGAAATCCATCATTTTTCTTCAAATTAAGTGTTTCCATAAAAGCACATGATCTTTATAAATGTGCGTTGACTCTACAGCATTCTGGCTTAAGCACAAGGAAGTGAACCATTCACAACGTTGATTGTAGCAAAAGAACAAGGAAGTGAACCATCTACATAGCCAAGGTCATACCCAATTTCTAGCCTGTGAATATAGATATACAAAGTAGGATAGTTTGTGGATCGGTGTAACTTTAATTGGATTCGAAAAGAAAATTTTCATTTCTAGAAGTACTTACGCCGGTAGTGGCGATAATACTAGTGAATGCATGTCATAGATCCTAACACATTTGAATTATATAAATGCTCTGATACCATATAAAGAGAGATCGGCGAAAGGTTGAAAATTGTAATTGCCATACCTTATTGACGTGTGTCCACTCATTTATACAAGTTGATGTTTGAGACAATAAGTTTAAAGCGTGATGAACACAATCTTTTTTAGTTACATCTAAGTATAATGAACTATAACTACTCAACGATAATACAGAAATAATAATAATATAAATAATTAATATCACAAAAATTGGTTAATTGAATTAAGTGATATTCTTAATTTGGCTGCTGATCTCATTTTCTTTGCATAAAATTTGAAGGAAAAGTATATATCCAACAGCTTAGAGATGTTATCTTTGTGGCGAAAAAGGTTGCACCCATAAATCTCACTTTGTAGGAGGAAATTTTGTAGGCCAAGAATAGAATCCCTTCGAAATGTTCTTTCCATGAGAAAAAAAGAAATCTCTACATACAAATCTAATCATTTTTGGTTCAAAAATTTTGTAGTTTAATATGTAAACTAATTTCATGTACTACCATACTATGCCTAATTAAGAGCTAGCTCTTGGGAGCTTTATGTAAAATTTAATTTATGACAGTCGATTTTTTGAGAAAATGCAGTGAAAATGTAAAAAAAAAAAAAAGATTATTGAGAAGTGTGAATATTCGTTTTTGTAAAGAAAATATGGTTGGTACTAAATTTTAGGAATTTGACTAAATTTTTTGTTTATATAAAGCTCCCCAGAACAAGCAATAAATGTAATCCTTATTCCTCATTGAGGGTAGGTTATGACGACACTTAATAAATTGACTTCTTTTTATGTTCCTCGAAAACAGATATGCAAGCATATCAAGCACGAGTTATTGTTAACAATATCAAATCGGCAAATGGCAATTATAGAAGTAATGCTTTCAAGATGACAAGTGAAAACAAATTGAAATAGCTACCGTGAATAAAATGTAACTTCAAAATTCATATCCAAAATAATGTTTCACTCCATAAATAGAAGTACCATCGCAGATCACAAAATGTAGAGATTATATAATGGAGGCATCATTTAACCAGCAAAATGTGTAAAACTGTGAATATTGCAAACTATTAAAACGCACAGAATTATTCGCTCCACTAACTTGCAAGCATAATAAAAGGAGGTTTGTTGAAAGACAATCACCAATTCCATTTCAATTTTCATTATTCTCATTGATCAAGGCGAACATTCTCAAATGAGGATCGACAGGCAAGCCAATGGCTTCATATCTTGGATCATACAATGAGAATCTGAAAAACACTTGTTTTGTGAGTTATCTAGAGGGAGGCTCAAATAAATACTCCTTCAGTCCCAAAAAGATATTCCTCCTTTTTCTTTTTTATTCGTCCGAAATTATATTCCCCTTTTCTAAGTTAATTTTTTAGTTATCTAATATATCCTCATTTATTGTGCATAGTAATCAACAACAAAGAGCAACTAAAGTGAAATATTAAATAAATGAAATAGTATATTAGAAATATATTATTAAATTGTACATTTCTAATAATATTAAATTATATTTTCTTAATCTATGTGAAAAATGAAAGCGGAATATCTTTGTGGGACGGAAGAAGTATATTAGAATGTTGAGTAAGAAAAATAAAATAGGTAAATCGTGTCATATTACCTATGACTTTGATCAATGAGTTGACGAAGATTCCTGCTTTGACGTGGAGAAGCATTTTTTTCTTCAATTTTCCGCTGAAAATCAATGTACCCGGCTAAAATAAATAACCCACACAAAAGTTTAACAAGGTAAATAATTTCTTCAAGCTATGTTGTTAAGAGTTAATCACTGGAGCCCAATATTGCTCCAAACGACAGCTGTAAGGGGAGGAATTTTTGAACCTAAACCCTATTTGGCTAGAGTAGAGGAATACAAGTTTGATGAAAATGAGTTGGCCATTGAACCCTAATTCACTGTCTGAGGCTTTGTTAAATGAAAACTAGAGAAAAATAACGAATTGGGAGTTTCATGAACTAATTAAATACAAAACTTAATTGGGGAACTTTGTCTCTCCAAAACCATTTTAGTAAGTGGGGTTAATCCTTCTCAAACCAAGTAATTTTTTTTTTTAATATAAATTTTGGTTTTCTGAATTGCAAACCAACCTCAGCTCCCATGAACTCAGAAAAAGTGCCCTCTAAATGTAAAAATAGGCCAATGAAAAATCCTATAGTTTATAGAGGTGCAATTGATGGTTTACAATATTTGATCTACACAAGACCACACATCATATTTGTTGTAAACAAGCTCATTAATAGCTTGGTCCTCTAAAGTGCAAAGTTTTGTTTGCAAATCATCTCTTGGGTTCAATCCTTATTGGATAAATCAAGGTTAAAAACTTATTTGATACCTTTATTATGACATGCTAATCTCGATATTTCTTGTGCTTTAGCTTCAAAACTTGCATATACACCATGCTAGCACAAAGGCACATCGAGCACTATGTAAGGGACAAGGTGCTTAAAAAGAAACTACAGGCAAGCTATGTTCCTACTGCAGATCAGGTGGCCGATCCGTCTACCAAAACTTTTATTGTATCAAGATTCAATTATCTGAACAAAAAGGTTGGATATCACACAATTCAATTCCGCTCTAGCTTGAGTGGCGGTGTTAAAAGAGTTAATCACTAGCCCAATATTGTTCCAAATGACTGTTGCATAACGGGTGGAAATGATTTGAAACACGGGATCAACTCAAAGCATGCATTTGGATGTTACAACTTATGAATTACGCCTTTATTAGTAGGATAGGAAATTTACTACTTTGTCCTTCCTCCTTCAACAAGTCAATCAAATAGAGACAAAAATTTCTAAGATTAATCTATATATATAGATAAATATACATATGTGTTTATAGTAATGGGGTGAAATAACAATTTCAACCCCATGTTGTACACTAACAAAAAGAGAAATACATAGATAAAATCATAATTTTATTCTCATCTGTAAACCTATTTGTACATTCATCTGTACATATAATATTACTCAAATTTCTGTTATTTGAGTGGATATTCTTCAACCCTAAAATCCAGGAGATTCCAATTCGTTGTAATCCTTTGCTTAATTGGTGAATAGCTTTGTAACTGTAAATGATTTTCTCAAATTGTGAATACATAATCAGCGACCGACCTGTGTGTGCTGAATTTGTTTCTCGGAATTTTTATTTCCAGTTTGAGTATCTTTCTAGTGTGCATGAAATATGGATATTGATTGCATTACAATTATCATTTCGCATTTTGAAAATCTGACAACTAAAAAAAGATTAATATCCAACAAAAATTAATTATTTTGTTATCCATAAATGTTGACCACCAAAAAGTGCGCCATTATTGGATGTACCTTTAAGAAAGAAAAAAATTATACATAATCTTATTTATTTTTCTAATAAGACTAAGAGGTCATGATTCAGTCTCATCTTCAAGTATAATTAGTTTTTTTTTTTTAACTCATATGTGAAACACATATGTGACGTATATCTTTATAGGATTTTAACTTTCGGCGTAAAATGATAATAATGCATATTATGAAATTAATTTTTCCTAATAACAATGCAAACAAAGAAATAGTTTCACTTTTGAGGGGATACAAGAGAGCACAAAAATCCGTCCACAAATGTTAAGAAACTATGCTGGAGCAACTCATACCTTTTGTCCAGACATTTTAGGGCATATCGAGTAATTTGAGGAACTTCCATAGTTCATAAAAATACTTGATCCACTCTCCATATTATAGATGCCTTCCATCCCTGGTGACCTACAATAATAAATCAAAGATCGACCGTATAAACTAATAACCAACAATCTAAATCCACAAGTGCCCAAAAACGTGAGTTTATATGAGCATCAATGAATCCGTCCATCTTAAATATATATCATAGCAAAACACAACAAATTAAACAACAATTTGGCTCGGGGTTGAGGGTTCCAAGATTACCGGTTATTTAGGTTTTAAGCATTGAGAATAGCGAGTAACGTACAAATATATAGTCGTTAATTTTCAGTTATACTCAAGTGAATTACTCATATGGACCATGCAACATACTACTCTCTTTACAACTTTTTGTACAACTTAGATACATGGCGAAAATCTGTTTATTCTTGTGCAAACATCAAAATGTAATATTTCACTACATAATGCCATGTGTGCAAATTGTAAAACAAGTTGTAAAGAATAGTAGTACAAAAAGATTCATCCTACTCATAATGGGGAAACCAAACAAGTGTCATCGGGAACAAATTTAATAGACAAGTTGATTTTCAGGGCATCCTAGGTTTAATTTAGGTCACCATAAATCTCTTTAAAAAAAAAAAGGCTAATTACCTTATTGGAAATGTACTTAGATGTGCTGGTGTCGGCCAATAGCCTTGCTGCCTGCCAACAGTGGCTGAACCAGGGTTTGAAACCTGGGTATGCACAAATTATATTATAATAATATATTAAAACCCTCTCAACAGATCCTATATTACATAAGAAAATTTTTAAACAACAAACTGATACCTAAAAAAAATTCTAGTATATTACTATGATTGTATCACACTTGATTTGTACTTGTAATTATTAATATTTAATAATGTCGAAAATATCATTCTTAATATGTCCAATTAAACAATCGTTCAAAGTAATATTTGATAATAATTAAATTTCTTACTAGAAAATGCTTGTTTAATTTTTATGTATTTCGTATTTTTAGTTTTAATTAATTGAATATGTTTTTCAAAATTTACCTATTATATGAAAAAATTTTCAAAAAATACTCTTAAATTACACTAAGAAAGCGTTTGGCAACTCAAGGAGATTATAATCTGGATTATAATCTGCCACACAGTATTACTTTATTGATTTTACTTTTTTCAAAAAGTCAAAAAGTAAAAGTTAAGCAGCAATTGTTTACTTTTTACAAAAAATAATCAATAAATAATACTGCGTAGTAGATTATAATCCAAAAAATAATCTAAATTCTAACCAAACACTTTGTAAAACAAACTAATCAAAATAAGTTTGAAAAATTAATAAAAAATAAGAAACAATGAGAAAACTAGAAAATAATTAAAGTACAAGAAATATATAATAAGGAACAAAAAAAAAAAAGAATTATATATAAATAAAAAGGATAAGGAAGAGGGAAAAGGACAAGAAATCGGGAAACAGGGAAGAGAGACATGACTTGTCATTTATTCTTGACTAGAAGTCAATTAATCCTAAGAAGAGAGAAAAAGAAGTTTATTGGGATTACGTGATATTAAAAGTCTTGCCTTCTTCCTCCTCCTCTGTTTAAAGTTTAAACCAGCAGCGAGAAACCAACAATGGCCGATTCCAAGTTTCAACCAGAAAAAAATTGGAAAGAAAAAAAATCTAGGAAAAGTGGGTATGCACGTGCATACCTGTGCATCCCTGTAGCTCCGCCCCTGCGTGCCAACTTCCATAAAGGGAATCTACAACAATAAGTTATGCATTCAATAAGTTAACCATATTCCATGAAGAAAAGTAGTTACGACAACCAAAATAAATTGAAATCATATTTTATTTATACAAACCAGGATATACAAACCATCGTCCCAAAAAGATAGTTCATTTTTTTTCGTCCGTCTGAAAATGTGGTCTAGTTTATATTTTAAAAAGTAGTTGAAATATTAGTTCTCTTATATGTCGCTATTAATGTGTACAGTTATAAAAAATAGAATTATTAAAATGGAACAATTAGTAAATGGAAGAGTATAATAAAAAAATGATGTTAAAATTTACTTTTTCAATACTATTAAATAAACTTATTTTAATTAATATGAAAAAAGGAATAGGACCATTCTTTTGGGACAGAAGTAGTAACAAAAGAAAGAAAAAAAAAACATATATAAGTATATAGAATAATGCTATGTAGCACCAGTGGGACTTGACACCAGTTTAAGTGGCATCCAATGTATCATTAAATGATAAGTGAAAATAAATAAATAAATAAATGATCCATTTAATTCAACTTATCATTTAGTGGCACCATAAGTACCAGTAGTGTTAAATATCATTACTCAAACATATATGTGTACTTAATAAATACATGAATCTATATCTGCACCAAGAATCAAAATAATTAAGTCATACACTTCTTAAATGAGAAGACTTCAGAAGGTTAAAAGGTGAAATGCTGGAATTTCCCATTAGCAGTGATTGCAAGTGATGATCAGTTGCTTCTGAAGAACTACGCGCATTATAAAACAAATGAGTAAGTACAGTTGACAGTGATTACATAATAAGGTAAAAAAAAAAAAAAAAAAGGTAAAAGTTCTATTATTTTTTGCATCAAATGAAAAGAAGTTGCAATCTTATGTACAGTTTAAATAAAATTCATGTTTTATGTCAAATGAAAACAACCTGAAGTTAACTTCTTCAATTACTGGAAATTGCATAGAAGAACCAGCTGAAACGGTCTTTTTGCTTAATTTTTGTGTGGCCGACAAAGATTTTTCTGGTGGTTGATGCTCCATTCCTGATTATAAAACTTGATGTAAAGATATATATACAATTATTATTATTTTTTTTTGCATAAAAATTCTATTGATCATAAAATTTGAAATTAAACGCGTCAAAAATCATATTATGACTTGACATATATCCTATGATATCTCAGGGCGATTTGAAATGTTGATCTCTAGTTCAAAGATCATGACGGATCCTCTTCGAGAAGGAATGAATTAAGGGTCTATTTCACCTACTAAAAACGTCATTTATTTTTTGAATTAAAAAACATATCACACGGGATACATTATCCAACCATGCTCAAACACACAGTACTGCCATCTAGTTGAAATTCAAAAAATGGACAACAATTATATTAGGACGCCATTATAAATGGTCACGGGACCTTGATCCTACTGATTTTACATTAGCATGCAGAGGTTTATTAGGCTACTTAACAAGTTAGGACAAGAAAATATAAGAACATTTTTTGTAATAGATGGTCTAGATGTTGCCAAATGAAAATAATTTGTAATCGGGACTTATTGGAAAGTTGAAGAGCGGTGGAACATGAATTTACAATATTAATGGAACATTGACAGGGCCCGTTCTACCCTGAGGCAAGTGAGGCGGCTGCCCATTTTCAGATAATACTTAGGGGTCTGAAGTCCCATATATTTTATTTTCGGGATCTTTTGATATATACCCAAAAAAGGGGATGGGGTCTCAAAAATAGAAATCTCAAAAATTGTAAAAATACTTATTATTTTTAATTGGAAAGTACTAGCGGTTGCACTGGTGAGTATCAAGTGGGGGTCACTCTGGCGACTATCGATTTTGCGTTTAACCAGCAAGTATGAATTGCTCCATCCCATCCCACACTAGAGTATTGAACCAATGTGTCGCACCACCCGTCATGCCACCATTGTCCCACCACTCGTCGGCACTCAACACACCACCACCACCACCTTATCACACATCCACCCATGCACCGTCGCACCACCTATTTTTCTAAACCTTACCTTAGGCCCCCCTCCCCCCACCCCCAAAAAAAAAAAAAAATCAAATAATGTTATTGGGGTGCAAAATCCTATTTTTTGGTTCCGGATGGGGGCCTTGGGTAAATGAGGGGCTAAATTACCTATTAACAATTTACTATCTTATTCCACAAATACATATTCAGCCTAATCAAATTATTGCATGTGTCCAATTTTAATGTTTTGTCCTTAATTTCTCCCCTATACATTATTTGGAAATAGGTTTTTCCCTTAGTTTTTTCCCCTAAATTACCTTCGTTAGGTGACGTGGTCGACTCCAAATTCAGAGCTCGATTGGTCTCAATAGAAAATCTACAAGACTTATTATATTGTATCCTCAACAAGCAATTTATTGGATTTTTTTGCGTTCTCTAATGAAATTTCTTAGATTTCAAGGGGGTGTCCCCCAACATGCAATTATTACCCACCACGAAATTTGATCAACGTAATTTCATATCATTTTAGGTATTCCTTATAGAGTTTATTATTACAATCTATAGGATTTTTCTTTTACTGGAATCAATAGGATAAATTTTGATATACAAAAACAACATAAATACGAACTAATAGGACTTTTACTTTTGTTTGGATAATCAATTATAAAATCATTTAAGAATTTATTGGCATCATGTTGTTCTCTGAATCTAAATGCTGAGTAACTCTTTTTTTTTTTAATCTTACATATTTATTCATTTTTGCGCCAGTTGCATGTGAACTTTGAGATGGGAAAAGTTTTACAACTTCTTACTCGAAAAGAATAAGAAAAAGTAGAAATATTCAAATATGTAGTTAAGTGGTAAACTCATCAACCTTGTCTTTCATCAAAATAAGATAAAGGAAAAAATTAGTAGTTTCTTAAACTAAAAATGGATAAAGAGAATGAAATATTATCCTACTTTATGTAGGAATCAGAGGCGGATCTAGGGGGTAACAACCCCGATCCCAGACTTTCCCCGTTTTCAAAAAAAATCCATTTTTTTACCCTTCGATTTTTTTTTTTTAATTTTTTTTTTAGCATTTCGGCTAAGGGTTTGTCAAGTTTCTGCTATCCATTTAATAGTCTACCAGCTAAGCCCTTGGCATGAGTATAGAATTTATGAAATTATATTGCTAAACTTTTTAATACCGTAATAACACTTCATTTTAGACTTTCATTTACTTTACACAAGTTAAATATGATGTATGTGATTTAAAAAAAAAAAATAGAGGGACAGAAAAAATACAAGTTTTTGTCTATTTGGATTATCCTGAAGAACATGAATTATTTTGAATTTAACAATATCGTCATATTATAAAATAATATCTCATCTCATTAACTGTTAATTTCTTTTATATTGATTGACTATAATTATAAAACGATTTTTTAAAAAATATATTAGAATAGTGAAGGAAAATGACATATTATTGTAATAATAGATTATTTTAGATATTGATTATTTTCGATATTGACTATTTAAATGAATGTGATATGATTTTTGAAAAACTACAGTGAAAGGAAAAATTCCTCTAGAATTTATATGGTTATAAATTTTTATTAATCATCCATGCTTAAAAATTTTTTATGAAATCCATAAGAATATGATGGCAAGAGATTGGATTTTGGTAAAAATCTTTTAAATGTATTTTTAAGTCTAGAATCCATAAGATTCTACAGAAACCTACCATTTAATATAATCCATCAAAATCAGGTAATTGAGGACACAAGAATTATGTAAAGGCTAATTATATATACACTACTCATGTTACTAAACGCACAATATTTTTATTAATGTGAACATTCATAATCTTTGTTTTTATAGTATTTAAACTCCCAAAAGTTTTTGCTGCATTTTTTCTTGAATTTTTTTATTTAATTATCCTCTTGTGTTTCTTAATGATTGAATATATTAAAAAAATTTGATTTTGGCACCTTAACACCATATGAAAATATAGTTGTGTATCATTAGATATTATATTTTTGTTTATTTAAAAATTTTAAGCAATTTTCACAATGAAATTTTTGAAATTAAGATATCATTTGATATAAGATTTCATGATAGTAAGATGTTAAAAATAAAAATTTGGCCAAGGGTTTAGGAGCTAACTAGGAAACTATTAGACTACAAGGGTCTTGGCAACTCCTAAAATTGTCTGAAGGGCACTTTTTTTAGTCATGAACCATCAAGAAAAAGCAAGGTTTCAGGAATGGCGTGAGGAAAAATAAATTGTAAGAGTGTGTTATAAAAACTCATCAAAAAAAGCAACAATAAAATTCAAATTTCTTAAACACTTCACTTTTGCTTCTGTACCCAACAAATTTGGTATCGAAGTGAAAAACAAATCATTAATTCACCTTATCCTGTGAATTTGGTTCTTCATTTTCTTTGTTGATGATTATACCAAGATAATGTGGATTTTCTTCCTCAATAAAAAATATGAGGTGTTCTCTATATGTTACAATTCAAAATGTTACAATTCAAAACGCATGGAGAAAGACAAAGTGGTTTGTTGATGAAAACGGTTAAGGACCGTTTGTCGAAGGAATATCTCCACGATCCCTTCATGGAATATCACAAAGTAAATTGCATCAAAGACAACTAACACTGACCGCAATTCCACAAGAATACAAATTTTCTCATTGGTGGTTAGATTGTCAACAACTATGGTTTGCAAATTAAAATTGTGTAATAAAAAAAGTAATAGATCATGTTATTCAGCGACTATTAAATATCATTCAGTATGCAGAATTACTAAAATTTAAGAACCTACCAAGAAAGTATTACTCTAGGCATATATCAATATAGAAATTTTATTTTGTCCACTCAAGTATGTTATTTTGTATGTGTATATGTGTATAATACATGACACAAATCCAGGATACAAAAGTAGAGGTGCTTGTAATTTAGATATTTGACATATATGCACGCAAGCATAAAAACATGCTTACTTGTAGGCAAAATAAAATTTCTTATCAATATGAATATATAATGAGCCAAATTAGTTGTATTGAGTCTGAGAACCTAGTTCGTGGCTTGCCAGGTGGTCCTAACTCACCTGCTTCTTTTGTTTCATTTACCTTGTCCACTTTATTTTTTTTTAAAAATAATTAAGAAAAGTATTAGAAAAATAAATTTACAAATTATCTTTTAAAATACCCTTATTTAATTAGGTTTGTATTTAATGCAATGCAATGAACCTAGAAAAATACTACTATCTAATTAGAGGTATAATTGTAAATGAATCTAGAAAATAACACAAAATATAGAAATATGACAAAGTAAATGAGACAAATAAAAAAAAAAAAGAAAACATAAACAAGGTAAATGAGACAGATGGAGTACTTTTATTCTTTTTTTCATTTTTAAAATTTGGCAACACGCTTGCTAACTAGAATAATTCTTCCTTTTTGCAGGAAAAAACTGAATAATTATTTCTTTACATAATAGTCCTGATCCAAAAAGAAAACTTATCCATAAATTTTTATGCAATAAATTTGGGGCTTTTAATTTGTAGTGTGATGAGTAGAAAGACAGGAGTATCCCAATTAACTGCGATTCTGCTAACTTTTGCAACCCACGAACCACTCACAAAAACACATTTTCTTCCAAGTTTTGTCTTCTCAACAGAGCAGATAGCTTCCAAAATTCTTTAGACAAGGCAGATACTAATTTTAAATTCTTGGGATGATTAGTTAGAAAAAATTGGAGACTATCTTTAATTCTTTGTTACTTTTTTTTTTTTGGTGGCAAATAGTAAATTGAAACTACATCAATGAAGTAATTATAAGTTCTAAGAATTCACACGTTCCAAATAGATACATGATTAAATGACGATTTAAACAGTAACTTTAAGCATTGAGAAGATTAAAAAAGAATTGTGTACCTGGTGACGCAGGCATCAACTGCTAAAAGATAACTCAACTGCGGAAGAACCCAAAAAAAAAAAAAAAAATTACAGAAATGAAGTTAGAAAAATTTTCCACGAATAAAAAGAAAGAAGCATGAATTGCATTCAAGAATGTGATTCTACATGTATATAGTAGTTCAAGCGATTTGATTTTGGCATATATTTTTCTTATATTTTTTCATTAGCTTCTCTTTAAATATTTCCCAAGGTGTATAAGCCGTTAATAACATCACTAAGTGCATCTTTAATAGTATGACCTGTTCACTCTTGTAAGTATCTTTACAAAAATACAAAGTAATTTATGACATATATAATTTGAAATCCAAAACCCAAATTCTTATAATCAAGAAAAATAATAAAAACATACAAAAACTTACCATCCATAGGTTACTAGATAAATGTGGCTTAGTGGACAATTTTAATAAGAATTAATGTCCAAGGTTTAATTGGTTGGAACGGGACTTATTAAGGGAAACTATATTGATACTACAATTTTTCTAAAAAATACACCATATTTTAATTATATAAAACAACTTACCATTTATAGGTGAGTAGATAAATGAAAAATGTTATTTATCTATGCTGGAGACCGGTCTCTAGTTGAGTTGGTATTTTTCATTGGATAAGGAATGGGTGGATATCTCTATGTATTTATAGTTATTCACCCATCCTCTAATATAAAAATGTCAATCTCTAGTCCAGATAAATAGTACTGTTCTAAATAAATGTGGCTTAGTGGACAACATTAATTAATAAGAATTAATGTTGAAGGTTTAATTGGTTGGAACAAAGTTGCTTATTATTAAGGGAAAATATATGGACACTATAATTTTTTATAAATACATCACATTTTAATTACATGAATGGCCATGAACTTTGTTTGTTTTTGCATTTGTATCTTTTAACATTTTTCTCACATTTTTTTCCCACAACCTACTACCGATTAGTACGTGCTTACCACAAACAATGATACGTGTACAAAATTTTTTGCCAACATGGTTTTAAATAATCAATAAAAATAAATAATACCACTTAGCTATTCCTTCTATTTTAATTAATTAGTTATATTATTCTTAACTAAATTTTTGCCCGAAGAGTTTTATCGAATACATGATACACGTGAATGCAAATTTGAGGATAAACATGTTATAAAAAAAAAGAAAAAAGATAGGAACTTAAATAAAATATTTATAAAAGTTAAGGTCAGATAAAGCAATTAAAATATAGAGGTTAGAAAAAGAAAAGTGTGGTGTAAATATTAGTCACCACTTTTTAATTAGTATTGGGTTGAATTAATTAACTATATTAATTAATGCTGAACTTTTACAAATACAATTAAGACTTTGCTACATGGACACTCTAGACCGATCACCATCTTTGCTGAAAATATAATGTTCAAGCACTAGACATCTAGTACCATTATCCTACAAGTGAAGTATTTTAGGGAGGGTGTAATTAATGACATGTTAATATAATGCCACATCACTATCGGGTAGCATTACGCTAAACGTTTGGTGTTCGAATATTTCAACCCTCTTCACACCTTAAAATATAGTGAGAATTTGAAACCATGTGAACCACTTTTTACGCAAAGAATTGTAGCATCATCCAGAGCCGCTCCTCCAAAGATGAGGGCCTAGGCACTGGACTCAGACCTGACAACTACAACCATTTCCATCAACATCCGCAAAAAATTTAATAGATTTCTTTTTCTGGGGGAGTTTTATAACTATATAATTGACATAACCAACGATGCTGATCCCGCAACATCCAACTGTGCCTTTGTCATCCCTGCACACAACCCCAACAGGGTAGTTTCTTGTATTGGATATGTTGTCAAAAATAATCCGAAATTGAAAAGGGAAGAAGAAGAAGAAATCTTAAACGAAAAGGAATCCAAATCTTCATTTTCTTGTCTTCGGAGTTACCTAGCCTATAAATATAGATGTTTTTCATCTTCTTTGATATACAAGAGTGACGTTAGTCTTTGAGAGCAAAAGTAGCTAGCCTAGCATCTTGTGAATTTTTCTTATAACTCTTTGAGGGTCGTTCCAAGAGTAAAAAATTTGGTGCGGTAAACTCGGGGTATTTTTCTTGTGATACCTGGGGGGCTGTGGGTTGGTGAGTGAAATTCTATACGATTGTAGCGACTTTAATCATATAGTGAAAATTTTTGATAGTCCATTAAATATTGTCTTCGTATTTTATTTTTCCATTGTCTCGTTAAATTCCTTGTACAATGATCTTGTGGGGTGTAATTGGGGAATTTGCCTTAATTCCCCACATCTTGCTCTTTCTTTTTGTATACCATTGCTTCTTTGTGGTGAATCTGAATTGTTGTTAAATAAAAGGAAGCAAAGATGGCAGAGGAGAAGGATTGAAAGGAAAGGAACAATGGGAGAAAATGAACCTTTGGAAAGCTTGTTGACAACATACGTAAATTTCTTTTTTAGCTCAATTGGGGGAGAAACACCTCCTAGACCACATAGCTTGCTTGCTGAACAGTGGATTAAGGTGTGGGAAATTGGTGCAGGATTAGTAGGAAGGGTGTCACGAAATAACTTCCAAGTAAAAATATTAACTTTCATAGGGATGCTAACGAACCAAAATTGTTTCCACCAAGGTAGAGAGGAAAAGGGAACCTTACCATCATTGCTACATAGATCGACCTAACCCCTTTTGACAATGTATTGCTGTAGCTACCGGAAAATTTTTATTTAAATAAATTTTAACAGTTAAAGTCGTGTTGCTATGACTTACTCTAAATTTTAAATAAATATTTTATATTGCACTCCTCTATCTAAATTTTAAAAAAGAAAATTATTTTAAATTAAAACATAAAATTTATCACTTCTATACATAGGGTCCAACTTCATATTTAACTCAAATAATATATTTTAGCAGAATTTCATTTTCAATTTTTAGGCCCCTGTCATATTTTGTTTCCAATTAAACTATTTAATCCAAGAACAACTGAAAATTCTGCATGAAAGATACTAAACTTCACAAAGAATTCTTCTCCTAAATGAACTCAAACAAGTATTCTTATCCTCCAAGTTACCATGTATATATAAATACTAGTAATACACCCGTGCAAAGCACAAGGTAACAAACAAAAGCATATATTAAATAAAAAACCTCAAAATATCTGATATTTTTGTAATATATGTACAAATTATACAATTAAGAAAAATTTAATACCATAAATATTTTGTCAAGTAATAGAAATAATTTTCGTTTAATGTGTAGCATATATAACAAAATATAAAATGACAAATTTGAACTTACACCCTTAACCATATATAATAAAACAACCATGAGATAAATAGAAATATAAAAATTACAATCCTACATATGGACAGTGTAAAGAACATGAAAACTATATTCAAATATCTTTTGTTTGAAATTCCTATTTCCTGTACGCATTAAAAATATAAAGTGTTCATTAGTCAAACTTAAAAAAATGTAAGGAAATTGAGATAGATAAGAGATTCGATATCAATTATAAACTTTGAATAAGTAATTGAAACATAGTGCCATTAAATAACATCAGGGAGTAGTAAATTGCCATTGGTTGGAGATTTACACCATCGATTTAGTGGTTACACCTTATAATGAAACAATTTACGTTATGGAAAATACTTGGCTATGACATAAAAAGTTTAAACCTGTACTATTTCTATATAATTGAATTATCTTGTTTAACGATTTGGATTTAATATATATATTTGGGAGTAGCCAGGATGCTCCATTTCCCAACTCAATTCCAATGCAACTCTTGTGCCAAGGATGGTTTTTAAAAAAAAAAAAAATAGTCTTTGGTGTTGTAGAAGCAATTACGTGGCGAGCATTATAAAGGACAATGCTGAATTATATAGCATCCATCCACAATCAGCAAGCAGATAAAATGCATTTTTTTTTCAAATTTTCCTAGTTATAGAAGTTGCCAAGCGACTAATTTCTTCAAATAACCCAGAAGATACAAAATTCGATCACAAAAAAATACCAACTTACCATGAATACAAAGCTGACCTAGTTGAGCCCACGTTATCACTGTACGCAATTCATCTAGCGTTCCATAACATCCTGCATCCATTTTAGGTTGTACTCATAAATTGTATTCGAGATAGTTTAACACGTATAACCATTAAATTTTCTCTGATGCTTCACTCAACGATGCAAGAAATTTAACCAACCTGATAAAGCAATAAACTTATCTGGATGGCTAGCCATCTCAGCTTTTATTTAGTGCACATCAGAAACCCTAACTTCCCCTATAGATTCACCAAATAACTACAAAAATTTAGCAAATCCCATAAGCCAAAAATTGTTGATGCAAGTGCAAACATGAGTTTTGTGCAGTAAATACAATGACGAAGGTTGGAAAATTGATGAACCTTTTTGAAAATTTATTGAACGTAGTATCTTCAAAACCAAGAGGAAGCATACTACCAACAAGAAAAATACAAATGATTGAAACATAAATGGAAAACAAAAGAAATCATATGGACTCCAAATAAGTGACTTACATTTGAACATATCTGTAAGCAACATGAGTAGAGAACATGGCAAAGACTTAAAAATTAATATACAAATACAGTCACTAAGCAGTGTTTCTCTTTGTGTTTTAATTTCTGTTTTTATTTAAAATTATATTTTGAGTTTTCTACTTTAAGGTTGCTATTCCGAGAAAATAAAAAACGCGTTTTCGTTTTTATTTTAGAAAATTATTTTAAAAATTAATATTATCTGTAAGCAACATGAGTAGAGAACATGGCAAAGACTTAAAAATTAATATACAAATACAGTCACTAAGCAGTGTTTCTCTTTGTGTTTTAATTTCTGTTTTTATTTAAAATTATATTTTGAGTTTTCTACTTTAAGGTTGCTATTCCGAGAAAATAAAAAACGCGTTTTCGTTTTTATTTTAGAAAATTATTTTAAAAATTAATATTATCTGTAAGCAACATGAGTAGAGAACATGGCAAAGACTTAAAAATTAATATACAAATACAGTCACTAAGCAGTGTTTCTCTTTGTGTTTTAATTTCTGTTTTTATTTAAAATTATATTTTGAGTTTTCTACTTTAAGGTTGCTATTCCGAGAAAATAAAAAACGCGTTTTCGTTTTTATTTTAGAAAATTATTTTAAAAATTAATATTATCTGTAAGCAACATGAGTAGAGAACATGGCAAAGACTTAAAAATTAATATACAAATACAGTCACTAAGCAGTGTTTCTCTTTGTGTTTTAATTTCTGTTTTTATTTAAAATTATATTTTGAGTTTTCTACTTTAAGGTTGCTATTCCGAGAAAATAAAAAACGCGTTTTCGTTTTTATTTTAGAAAATTATTTTAAAAAATAAAAAATAGAAATAAAATGAATATAAAAATAAAAATTGGGATTTAAATATAATTAAAGTAAAGTTTAAAATTTGAAAATGCATTTTCCGTGTTTTTAACTAACACAGAAAACGTCAAAAAAAGAAAATGTCGTTTTTAATTTTGTTTACAGATTTTGAAGTTATTTTCTGAATTGCATTTTTGAAAATATAAAAGAGAACGATGTTTTACTGTTTTAGAAAATTGAAAATAGAAAACATTCTAAAAATAGCAAAAAGGATGCAGCCTAATTTTTTCTAGGCCGAACACCACAAGCAACGCAATGGACAAAAAAAATAATACAGGTAACCTACAATGGTCAAAGGTGTACACAAACTGACTAGTACATGTTTATTTTATGCCCATTTTATCTAACAACCTTTTATGTACCATCCTCAAGTATTTTCCACAAAAGTATACATCCTCAATCATCAAAACATGAATATTTAAAACAATCAACATATAAAATGGAAAATAAATGTGACTCAAAGAAAAAAGAAGAATTACTAGCACACCTCTCAACATCGGCAGTCCACCTCTTCTGCTCCTTCGGTGGCTCTGGAAATTCCACTATTTCCTCTAATTTTCTTGCTTCACAATAATTACAATCGAAAATATTTTGCAACAAAATAATGATCTTCAAAACAGTAAAAATACCCGAAAACTATGGGAGAAATTTCTACTTCTAAATAGAGTAGCAATTAGCTCAGTAAAAAACCTACCAAACAGTTTTGTAAGAAACACAAGCATTAAATTACAACCTTTGGATGTAGTAATAGTAGATATGGGTGATTTTTAGTGAAGGGCGTTAGGAATTCTTACAACTATGGAGACTCGTCTATGCGTCCAAAAAGGGGAATCAAGTTAGAAATTTACAAAGGTGCGAATGAAAATAATCACAACTTGACATCATATTGCACAACAAGAAAAAAGGGGAAAATTTTGAAATAAACATTGAACTATAGCATTTGACATTTGAAATAAACATTGAAAAAGGAGGAAAATTCTGAAATAAACATCGAACTATGGCATTTGACATAAGTCATACAGACATAAATATCTATTTTCAATATACACACACACACACACATATCTTGGCTAGGGGAGAAATTAAACAATAATACATGAATATCTGATAATCATTCTGATGATTCAACATAAATACCAAGCTTTAATATCATTCTTTTATATTGTCATATCACACGCGTATTGCTTGGGATTACCAAATGAAAAGACGTTTTAAGGAAATTGAAATAAAAACGAATTTCAATTTCATATATAAAGTTTCAATAAGCTATAGAAATATAGCACTATTTAAAAAAAATCACACGACTCAACAAACAGAACACATTTTTGTTTAAAGCACGCAGACATATGTAATTTACAAAAATATCAAAACATATTAAAAGCACTTGCAAACATTACGATGTAAAGCTAACATATGAACTAATAAAAAAAGCTAGATAATATGTACTAATTAATAAAAGCTAACATATGAACTAATATAAAAAACATATTAACAGCACTTGCAAACATATGAAATCAAAATATCACACGTTGTAAAGCGAATATCCCAATATGTACTATTAAAAAAAAATCAATTAATGAGAATGGTAACCATCTAAAAAGTGAAAAGAAAAAAAATCATTCTTGAAAAGAAAAACTAAACTTCAACATCCACCAAAAAACTGTGCAGATTTATCAAATTTCACACTAATGGATACCCAAATTTCCAAGAAAATATGAAAGAAGTGTATACCTGAAGAAGAGTAATCATTCAATGAGAGCCAGTCAAATGCTTTCACAGACTGCAATGATATTTTTTCATAAGCATAAGATATTCTTGGTAAAAAAATTCAAATAAAATGAGTGTAAAAAAATTCTTGCTAAAAAAAAAAAAATCAAAGGTGATAAGGGATTCGGGTTTTAGCAATTAGGGCTAATTTGCGTGTTGGCCTTCGTACAGATAGTTTCAACCCATTAAGCAATAACAAGCTCACACTACTTCTGTTGTCCTGTTATCATCACCATTTACAACCTCCCACCATTGATGTGGATGAAAAAAGAAAACTTATTTTTAAGCATGGTTATCCCTAGGCCACGGAGTCTAGGAAAAATATTGATGTTTATTTGCGTCCTCTAATAGATGAACTAAAACTGATGTGGGATGAAGGAGTTGAAACTTATGATGCACATATATTGTGAAATTTTTGAATGAGAACAGCGTTGATATGGACAATAATTGATTTTCCAAGATAAGGTATATGTTGTCTGGTTGGAGCACACGTGACTAACTAGCTTGTCCGTATTGTAAGGGTAAATCAAAATCTTTTAGATAGAAATTCAGATGAAAGTTTTCATTTTTTGACTGCTATCGCCAGTTCTTACCACGCAACCATCCTTTTAGAAAGCAAGGATATAAGCTTTTTAAAGGCAGAGCAGAATGTGTTTGATAATATTTTTCTTACTGAATTCCGCATTAATTATATCGGATAGAATACGACTTCATTATTGCCTATATATAATTAGTAGTACATCTGTACAAGGTGTTTAATTGTAATCACAAGCATTTGACTTTGAGAATATTGTAATCGGGTAGAA
Source organism: Nyctanthes arbor-tristis (assembly GCA_963692815.1). NCBI lineage: Eukaryota > Viridiplantae > Streptophyta > Magnoliopsida > Lamiales > Oleaceae > Nyctanthes > Nyctanthes arbor-tristis. The sequence goes on from CAVNYN010221250.1 coordinate 26,602, forward strand.
TATGACTTCATTCTCTGCTTTTTTACATAAATTTTGTGCATAAATCAGGATAATCATTGAAATGTTTCTTTTTCCCTTCTTGCTATTACTTGTCACGTGGACCACATACTCCATGTCAACATTTATGCTTGAATAACAGAATTCAAAAATATTCTAAAGTGCAAAATCAAATGTTGAATATTATTTCAGGGAAGGTGTGTAATGCCAATTACAAGGCTTAATTTCAATTTCAAACCTAACAGTTGATGCAGAAATTACAATTATTTTAGAGTAGGAATGGTAGTCACAATGATTTTCATGTTTGACGTGTTTTGTTTCTTTCTTTAGTGATGATGGTGATAGCATGGTTTTAGAAAAATCTTTACCTATCTAAGATATATTAACATCGGTGTAAGAGAGTAATAGGAAGTAATTGAAAGGGTGATTGAAATTGAAGAATATTAAAATGAATTATAACCAACTACAATTAAAAAAATTTTTTCATGGAAGGAGATAATGGAATGATTATGACATGTTAATAAATGGAGTGCAATAAGAAATAGGGGCAAAATAAGGATTAAGAGAAAATATATGGACAATGGGAAATCGAATGGTTTAAAAGGACGTCACATTTTATATATTTTAGTGATGCGTGTATATATTATATATATATATATATATATTATAATCGACCCTGTGTATAAGTGTTTGATCTCAATATTACATACATGTTGCATGTCATTGGTCCGCGACGAACGAAAGACGTATGAATAGGCATAAGCAGAAGGCTTCAACTGTGCAGAAGTTGCCCGACTGTACAGATGACGGTTTAGATGAAAGTACAACGGGAATCAGTGACCTTGATGCAAGCCACAAGAATGAGATATTAAAAGAGGAGTTAGACCGTATAAATAATGAAAATGTTACCAGGAATCCAGGCGTAAACGCCGTCTAGCCATGCAAGATGCTTCTGGCTGTGAAATATTACGCATTAACGGTCACACGTAAATAAATCTAAATCCTCTTCTTGTTCTCTTATGTACGAATTGGTACATGCGTCTGATTTTCAATCGATAATAAATTAATACTCTTGATTCAATATGTTATTTATTCCTTTGATATTTTTGTTTAAATCTACGTAGCTTCCTTGACACATCTCCACCGAGAGTAGCAGAAGAAAATTTTCAAGGATTCGTCGGTTGTCCATAGCTCATATGGGATGAAGTTCCAACAAATATCCAAAATGGCATAATGGAAAATGGTCAAGGTAATAACATTAGCTTTGTGAAGTTTATAGTTAATTTATGAAGTTTATAGTTAATTTATAGTTAATTTCTCTGTTGTGGATTGTTGAACTTGCCTTGTTATATCACTAAGAGAAATATGTATGGCCTGACCGTACTGATGCAGGGGCAAGAGATGTTTCGACAAAGATATTCAAGGAGAGCATGAGTGAGTTGTGGTACGCAACACGAGATAATGCCTGGACGAAGAGTTCACAAACCAAGAAAGCATTTTATGACATGGATTAGGAAAAATGTAAACCATTGAAGCCCTTGTAATTGCTCGAGCCCGATTGACATACTTGAGATATATTTAACACTGAAAAATGGCAAAAAAGAAAAAAAATTCTAAAAATCGCAGATCTTTAATAGCTAGGGAAATATCTAAGCATCCATGTGGCAGTGGCGGAGGGAGGGATATGCCCGAGTATGCACGTGCATACCCAAGATTGGTTCCTTTTTTTTTTTTCTCAATTTGGAAATCAATTGTTGCTTCGGGGAGAAGAGTTGCAGAGAACCCAGATGAAGGAGGCGAGGAAAGGGGAAATGATGAGTGTAGGGAAGAAGATGCGCCCATTAGCTTCCAAATTGAATAATTAAATTGCATATTTTCTGCCAAATTAATTCACTTTTCCAAATTTCTATCGTGTACTTTCCTTCCGAATTCTCCTTTGAATTTTAAATGATTTCAATCATTTTCAAGGAAAAGAATTAACTCGCCTTATTATGATTAAATATATGCATATGTGTGTGTGTATATATATATATATATTGAGCACCTGCATGTCGAATTAACTTTTGTTCTGAAATATGGTCGATCATGAACTAATAATGAATTATATATAAAATCAAATTAACTATAATTTTGGTCACAAAGTACAACCAGTTTTGAACAATTTTGCTAACAATCTACAATGTTGAAAATGACTCTCATATTGAATGAAAATATGGCGTCACCCCCTAGTTGAAGAGGTTTGAGAACAAGAATAAGATCAATTGTTTTCTCAATTTATTAACATAGACACAGGAAACTCCATTTAATATAGCATGCCATTGATTCATTCCAATTTTTTGTATCATTGGTTGTCTACATATGTATATAAATTTTACTCGTGTTGTCTTTTTGTATTATACTATACAGCCGCAAGGATGTCTCTAAAAGTACTAATAATATAACTTAGCAATGTTATTATTAAATTACTAAACTACATATTAGTCAAAATTTTCTAGACAGATTATAATATGTGCGTATCCAAGCCCAAATGTCTGGCTCCGCCACTGATAGGTGGCTCAATCTCGTATGTAGTTCATGAGGATCGTTGGGTAATTATCTTTTAGTATTCTACAATGATATTTTGTCAAAACGATGGAAGCTTTCCACTTTTACCTTATGCAAACTTTCTTTTTATTACGTAGGCATATAATCATAATGGAGTACCTCCAACAAGGATAGAAATTTTTCCCTACACTCACAAGACAAACGGCGGCAACTCTGTAGATACGACATCTAAGAATCCTTATATAAGTCTATCTAAACATGTTTTGTTCACTAATTACATAGTATGTAGTATCATAGCTCTTTGCACGTCTATGATATACTAAATTTTTATTAATGATTGATGCCATATTATGTTTCACATTCTTAAACCCTCCAAGCCTCCTTGTAAGCGTGAGATTGTGGTTATTATAGATTCTATCACTAGGGGTATGTGGTTATTAGGCCCTCTTAGGATTTTATCTACTTCAAGATACATATACAATATGAAAACGAGTGATGAAATATATATAGTACATGATACCCCAAGGAAAAATGTTATGTGACTAGTTTGATTACTTACTATATGTTTTAAGACAAAATACAATGATATCTGGAGATAAGTCTTAGAGGGCATGAAAGATTTTCAACGAAAATATGTTCCGTTGTTGACATGTATTCTCTAAAAATAATATTTCTTAACTTTAGAAATTCTCACTCAAATGCCTAGTACATGTTATTCTCTAACTTGAAGTTGTTTCATTCCTTCTAGTAGATCAACGGAACATATTTTCAACGAAAATAAGTTCCGTTGTTGACATGTATTCTCTAAAAATAATATTTCTTAACGTTTGAAATTCTCACTCAAATGCCTGGTACATGTTATTCTCTATCTTGAAGTTGTTTCATTCCTTCTAGTAGATCACCAATTTTATAACATCATTAAAAACCTTTAAGGAATTTTTGGGAAGAGATTGGGCTGGCAGAATAATAATAATAATAATAATAATAATAATAATAATAATAATAATAATAATAATAATAATAATAATAATAATAATAGAGTGAGTGAATGACTTATGTTGGGATTTTTTGGAAAACAAAATAGAACGTTACTGCACATTCGAGGTTTTTTATAGTCATGGAATGAATTATTTACTTACACTACTTATTTGACCCTCTAAATCTTTACATATGTATTTTTCTTGCTGTTGAGTTGCCTTTTGGTAACATATTCATTCTTTATACTTCTAATTGATATTTCTTTTATTACTAATACAGGAGAATTATTCTACTGGAGTCATCGAGAAATATGGGGATGACATATAAACACACCCGGCATTTGATACTGAAGTGTTTGTTAGTACAAAATCTTTTGTAAATTGGCATTCTTAATTTTTGCTAAGTGTCAAAATATTTGTGACAGAAGTTGCATAACATTTTTATGAGTGATATTTTAAGCACGCAAATTTATTATGTGTCTTGGCTGAAAAGATAATGTTGGGGCATTTGTACGTTGTCTTGAGGCACAAGAATTTCAAACTCATGCATATTCTAAAGTTACTAATTTGCGTTGTACACTAGTTACCATATTTCATCTAGGTTTAACTTCTTGCATGACAAGTTTAACTTAACTTAGGAAAGTTATGTGTTCATGGTATTATGGAATTCTAACTTTCCTTATTCTTGTTCTACTCGGATTTGGTAACTTTAATTTTTGTCTTACACAAGAATTCAAAGTCCTATCCAATATATATTTCTTGTAGGTCAAGGTGGAGATAACTCTTGATCGAGAAATAATCATTCTTGCATTATTCTTTAAAGCTCGACCGAAGAAGAAATACAAACACACTGCCATTATCTACAAGACTTGATCTTGCAACTATTCTTCACGCTTCAAGTTGTGCTTGTTTGGCAAACCCTTAAAAGTGCATTTGTCTCTCCCGTGGAAAGGGTGCCCGCAATTTTTCCCTTTTTAGGGTTTCCGCGTCAACATATCTGGTGTTATTTATTTTCCGCATATATACTCGAGCTAGACATATCTAGGTTAACACTTTACACCATATTGTCTGTTTAAGTAGCTAGGCAAGATACATCCTAATTAATGTCTAGATAACCACACATTCACAATTGATATCAGAGCTGGTTCACTTAAGTTATTAGTGAGATTAGGTTCATATAGACATATATACATATTTTGTTAAACCACCTATTCTGGACGGGTCTAGTTATGCATATTAGAAAGTTCATATGCAAATTTATATTCAGTCTACTAATAATAGGGCTTGAACTTCTATTCATATTGATTACACAGCACCCATTGTTACTGCTACAGATGGTGCAAACTTGTTTGCGATATCAACGGTGTTTTTCCTGGTCATCTTCAAATTGGTCAGCAAGGGATCATAACATATAGTTTTCCGCCTGGTTTAGCCTCCACAAGTTAAAATCCTAATGTTTCAAGAAAAAACTTGAATTTATGTTATGATCATGTTATATCCATTTCCTACTCAAACTCTAATAAAACTTTTCTTTTCTTTATTAGGATACGAAAAATAATTTAACTTTTTCCGTAGTATCTACCAGTCTATATCGTGTAATTTCCTTTCGTAAATGCATGCATAGATTTTCAGGCAGATACAAAAATACATAACTTGCAACATCGTATCCAAGTAAATAATTTCTTGAAAGCCCTAAATAAACTTTTACATGGAATTAGCGGCACGAACAATAGTAGGTCTCAGTTAAGTCAAAATAGTCAATTTCTTTTTCAAATATTTTTTCAGTCGAATCTACAGAAACATAGAATCTACTGAGTGTATTGCATTTCTAAAGTCAGAGCACAAAATATACTTAGTGTTTCAAAGAAAAACTTACCCATTTTTTTAAAAATATATTTCAGATTCCAGAGTGGGCAACGACTCGATTGGCGGTGACAATTGAAAAGAATTTTATTTAAGCTAAAAAACATTTTGTCAATAGTTTAAGACTGCATAGTTATTATTAAAGTTAGAACATTTTGTTAATTTTTGACAATGGTTTTACTTGGAATTATGGCTCTCTTCTTGAATTTCCGTAGATTGGCTTCATGAAATGTTATTTAAAAAAAATAAAAATGAAAAAAGGGGTTAGCCAAAAGAGTATGGCATCCCACTGTGCTAGAAGTGTAAGAAGCGTCACTCAGGGAGTGCATGATGGGCCAGAACATCTGCTACTATTGTGGCCAGCTGGGCCACCTCTTATATGAGTGTAAAATGATAGGCTACGCAAGAGCACAGGTGAGGCAAAGTGGGAGAACGTCAGTATCTTTTCTGTGACCCACAAGGACGCTGTAGAGGACTCAGACGTGGTGGCAAGTATTCAATCTCTCTGGTACTCCCATTTTGATATGGGTACTATGCATTCTTTTAAATCTGTTGCATGACAAGTTAGATTCAGCATGGTAGGGGAGAAAACTGGTAGTGTACTTGAGGTTAGTATACCATCAAGTGACTTGATTGATACTTATAACATAGTTAGGGCAGTAGAGATAGTTTTCGATGGAATGATAATAAAGGCTGATTTAAATGTGATTAATATGAAAGCCTTTGACATAATTTAAAGAGTAGACTAGTTAAGTGCCAATCGGGCTACCATAATTTATCACAAAAAGAAAGTAATTTTTTGAAAAAATGGAAATAAGGAGTTTAAGTTTTTGGGGTCAAAGATTAAAAGACTGCCCCGCCTTATCTCGGCCCTTCAAGAGACGAAGTTACGAGCAAAGATAGTCTGTCAAGGATATATGATTAGCGTTCAAGACAAACCTTTTAAAGATATATCATTTGACAGTAGTGGTATGTAAGTACCCCAATGTGTTTCTCGTGGATCTGCGGGTACCAGGAGCTTACCATCACCTTGGTACCAAGAGCCAATCGTATCTCTAAAGTCCCTTATCAGATGGCATTGAAAGAGCTGCAGGCATTAAAAGTTCAAGTAGAGAAATATTTGGAGAAGGATTTTATCATGCCAAATGTGCCTCTTTGGAGAGTACCGGTCATGTTTGTGAACTAACAACATGACGATTAAGAACAAAGGCCTACTCCCGATGATTGAGGATTTGTTTGATTAGATGAATTGAGCAGATATCTTCTTTAAGATTGACTTGAGATCAAGGTACCACCAAATGAAGATCAAGTTAGTAAATATACCCGAAACAGCGTTCAGAACCCGTTACGGCCATTATGAATTTACGGTAATACTTTTTGGTCCAACAAATGCTCCTGTAGTATGTATAGACTTAATGAACAGGGTGTTCCATCAGTATTTAGATAGGTGTTCCTTGAGTATTTATCAACGACATCCTGATATACTTAAGGAGTTTGGAACAGTACGTTGAACATTTGAAGACCGTATTGGAAACTATGTGCAAGGAAAGACTGTATACCAAATTCAAAAAGTGTGGATTTTAGCTAGATCATGTAGGGTTCTTCGGCTACGCGGCGACAGCCAAAGGGATTGAGATAGGCCCTCCTAAAGTTTTACTAAGTGGTATTGACCTACCAACATAGCTGAAGTGAGAAGTTTTTTAGATTTGGTTGGATATTATCAGCCATTCGTAAATTCTTCAACATAATAGGTCCAGTGACATGGCTCGCCAGAAAGAGTGAGAAGTTTGTTTGGATGGATAAATGTGAACAGAGTTTCTAAGAGCTAAAGAAAAGATTGGTTTCGGCACTAGTGTTGGCGATACTAGATGGTTCCGACCAAATTGTGATCTACAGCAATGTAGGGGTTAGGTTGCTTTTTGATTCAGAAGGGTAAGGTGATTTCCTATCAGTCAAGGCAGATGAGACCTATAAGAAGAACTACCCGACCCATGATCTCAAACTCACTATTGTAGTCTATGTTCTAAAGATCTGGCGTCACCACTTATACGAGAGTAAATGCAAGATTTATATTGACCGTAAGATACCTCAAGTACTTCTTCACTCAGAAGGAGCTAAACATAAGGTCAAGAAAATAGCTGGAGCTAGTCAAGAATTATGACTATGATATCTTATACCTATCTGGTAAGACTAACATAAACACAGATGCCTTGAGCAGAGAGAGTATGGGTTAGTTATCAGTACTCAGTACAGCTCAGGACCAGCTGGTTAAAGATTCTGAGAACTTGAGAATTGAAATAGTTGCACCAAAAAGACTGGGATTGCAGTGATTGCCAGTTTGACAGTTAAACTATATCTAAGGGATATAAATGTAGATGTACAGAAGAAGGATGCTTTTCTGGAAAAGGTAAGAGCTGGGATCGGGACGAGAAAGAGGGAGGGGTTTGAAATCTCTACAAACAATGCTCTTATAATTAATGGCTGTCTTTGCATGCCCAAGAATAATGAGCTTCAAGATGAGATTTTAGCTGAAGCCCATTCTGCCCCGTATGCAATACATCCAAGAGGCACTAAGATATACAAATTCAGAGACTTGCATGAAACCTTATGCTGGAGAAACATGAAGAGAAGTATTGCAAAGTTTGTTGCCAAATGCTTGGTGTACCAACAAGTAAAGCCGAGCATCCGCGATTGTCAGGGTTGCTAAATCCTTTAGAGATCCCAGAGGGGAAATAAGAAAAGATTCTTATGGTTTTTGTAGTAGGTCTCCCCAAATCGGCCATTAAGCATGTTGCCATTTGAGTTATTGTAGACTGACTCAAAAAATCTACCTCTTTCTTACCAGTACGTATAAATCTCAACTGGGATTAGCTTGCTTAGATTTATATTAGTGAGATTGTGTGACTTCATAGAGTGTAGGTATCTATTGTATCAGACAGAGATCCGCAGCTCACTTCAAGATTCTTGAAGTCATTACAGACTGCGATGGGTACAAAGCAAACTTTCCGCAAAATCTATTACCATACACTGATGGATAGTCTAAAAGGACTATCTAAATATCGAAGGACACGCTGAGAGTATGTGTACTAGATTTGGGTGATAGTTGGGAAACTCATCTACCGTTGGTCGAATTTGCTTAAAGTAATAGTTTTCAATCAACCCCGGCATGACCCTATATAAAGCTTTATACAGCCGATGATGTTACTCACCAATTTATTAGGACGAAGTCAGCGAGAGAAAAATGCTGGGACACGAGTTGGGCCAGAAAATAGTTCAAGCTATTGAAAAGATTATATCAAGGATTAAGACTATCCAGGACTGACAAAAAAGCTAGGTTGATCAGAAAAGGAAAAAACATAGATTTTCAAGTCAGGGAGAAAGTTTTTCTCAAGGTGACGTTAATGAAGAATGTATTTCATTTTGGAGAGAAGCGAAAATTGAGGCTGAGGTAAATCGGGCCCTTTGAGATATTGGAAAGAATTGGGAACGTAACATATCATTTGGCATTACCTCCAGAACTTTTAACAGTGCATAATGTATTCCATGTGTCCATGTTGAGGAAGTATCTTCCTGACCCAAGTCATGTTCTGAATGTTCAGTTAGTTAAGGCAAAGGAAGAGTTGACCTACGATGAGGCTCCGACCACAATTCTTGATAGAAGAGTGCAAGTTTTTGAGGAATCGAGAGGTTCTGTTGGTTAAAATAATCCTTGATGTGACACGAAATGACATTTTTTAATTACTTGCAATTTGAACTATGCCTAGTCCTATAAATAGAAGCTATATAGGGTTGAAAGTTTTGTTATAAAACTCTTGTTTTTAATATTTTCATTAGATTTAAAATCTACTTTTATTTAAAAGGGTCAAGACGTTACCTTTTTCTAATTAATAAAAACCATCAGTATGGAAAAACGAATAACACCTTCAAACAAAATATTAATTTAGCACAATGGAGTAGAAATCTTTTGTTTCGTACAAGCAAAATTAATTTAATCAAAAACTATTTGAATCTCATGCTTACTATGAAATCTTAATTTGTGAAAACTGAAGTTTAGTGTAGATTAGGTTCAATTGCCACCATATGTCTCTTTGCCATTGGCTCTGAATCGTAAAAATGTTATTTTTGGAAAAACATGATTATCTCTAAGAAACACTCGGTAGACTCAGCGCTAAAGAGAATCTCAGTGATGGGACTTATCTTTTTAAAAAAAATTGACTTCACACTGCAGTGTTTTCTTCTTTTATGAGTATTTTCCAATATTGTCATTTCTGATCTATCAAAAGATTTATGTGGACTAGAATAATAGTCATTAAATTCAACACATAATGTAGAATAAACTAGCGATCAAGCACTTGAAAGGAATAAGGGCATAAAATAAGAAAATGAATAAGAGAGAGACTCTATTAGTCGGTTACCTTGCCGCTGTATTGTTGGAAGCAGAAATCGGTCCCAAGTCTATCAAAAACATGCGGCAGAGGATGTGAATGCGGTAGGAAAGATGAAAAGAGTCTGTGACTTTTTAGCTCCTGGCATTCAGATCAACCAAGGTTAATCTAGATAAACCTAGCCTTAACTAGATAAACCCAGGTTTATCTATTCTACAACATATTTTAAAATAATCGTTGATGTGACATGAAATGACCCATTCCAATTGCAAGGACACATTCCAATTACTTGCAATTTGAACCGCACCTAGTCGTATGAATAGAAGCTATATAGGGTTGAAAGTTTTGTTACAAAACTCCTAAGAGCTTTTTAACATTTTCATTAGATTTAGATTCTACTTTTAGTTAGATTAGTAAATTTTTGAAAATTCTAAGGACCGACAAAGTATGTGTAACGTTAAAGCAGTTCTAGCTCATTGTGTCATGGACGACGACATTGACACTATCATCAAAGAATACTAGATTGCTCGTTCAGTCATGGGGAAAGTAGATCTTGGAGTTACTTTGTGAGGATGACGTAAGTGTATATTATTATTTTTTTTTCATCTACGCTAATATTTTTAGTTGACTTTCCATTTTTCATTTGTTAGGCAATCAAGGGGATGCCCTATTCATATCTTTTGGAAAGTCTCACATTGCTGCTAACATCTTCCGATCTCAACTGGACCTTGGCCCTTGCTCTATAGTGGTAATATGCTTCAAAGAAATAAGATATAATTTGCCTGAGCTATGTGCTGCAAAATGGGGCCTAACATATGATATCGTTGAACAACATCCACCGATACAGACAATGGCAATTGTCTCCAAGGGTCGCCGATTCCCATTGAAATGGAATTGGCCAATGATAAAGGGTGAAACAACATCATTCATCGCAATGGTAATGTTAGCTTTCTTAATTATTTTTTATATTGTTTAATTCATGCATTTAATTCATTTTTATATAGTTTAATTCACGCATTTATCATCTTGCTAGGTCTCTTCTTCTCTTGTTATGTTTTCATGTCTAGTTTTCATATGTTTTGTTGTTTTTTTTTTTTTTTTAGGTTACTCTATTTGATTTGTGTTTTGAGTTATGTATTGATGATGTTCTCCTAAATAACTGGCTTCTTTGTAACCCTCGAATTCTTAAAACGGCCAAGAAGTTACCTTTTACTAATTGCTAAAAACCATCAGTGCGGAAAAACGAATAACACCTTCAAAATAAAACATTAATTTAACGCAACAGAGTAGAAATATCTTGTTTCGTACAAACAAAATTAATACAACCACAAACTATTTGAATATTATCCTTACCATAAAATCTTAATATGTGAAAAATTGTAGTTTGGCAGTGATTAAGCTTAACTGTCACCACTCATCACTTCACCATTAACTCTGAATCCTGAAAATGTTGCTTTTGGAAAAACGTGAGCATCTCGAAGAAACACTCTGTGGACGCAGCGTTGGATATTGACATCACAATGCAATGTTTTCTTTTTCTATGATTATTTTCCAATATTGCCATTTTTGATTTATCAAAAGGTTTATCTGTATCAAAATAGTAGAATAAACTGCGAGGCAAGCACTTCAAAGGGAACAAGGGCATAAAATAAGAAAGTTAATGACAGATAGACTCAATTAGTTACCTACCACTATATGGTAGGAAGCAGAAATCAAGTCCTAAGTCCATCAGAAAGACGTGGTAGGGGAGGTGAATATAGCAGAAAAGTGAATGGAGTCTTTGACTTTTTAACTACTGACACTCCGGTCAACCAAGGTGGATCTAGATAAACCTAGACTTAACTAGATAAACCTAGGTTTATCTATTCTACAACATATTTTAAAATAATCCTTGAAGTGACACGAAGGGACACTTTTTAAGTACTTGCAATTTGAACTATACCTAGTGGTATCAGTAGAAGCTACATAAGGTTAAAAGTTTTGTTACAAAACTCCTGAGAGGTTTTTAATATTTTCATTAGATTTAAAATCTACTTTTATTTAAATCAGTAAATTTTTGAAAATTCTAAGGTACCCTTAAAGTATGTGATACGGTAAGGTAGTTTCTGCTCATTGTATCATGGACAGCGGTAGTGACACAGCCATCGAAGAATACTACATTGCTCGTTCAGTTATGGGAAAAGAGATCTTACAGTTACTTTGTGAGAACAATGCAAGTGCATTTTATTTATTTATGTTTTTATCTATGCTACTATTCTTAGTTAATTTTCCATTTTTCTTTTGCTAGGCTATCAAACAGATGCCATGTTCACATCTTTTAGAAAGTTTCTTATTGCCCCTAACATTTTAACAATAGATATTATTCAACGAAGTTGGATATCATTTGTCCGTGATGTGTGCTATAAAAATGGGGCATGACACATGATGTGATCGAATAACTCCACCTACACATACAATGGTGATTATCTCCAAGGGCCGCCAGTTACCCTTGACATTGAGTTGGCCAACAATTTGGGAAAGATATATCAAGATATGAGAAGATAGGGGGCAAAACAACATCATCCATCCCGGTAATAATGTTGGCTTACCAAATTAGTTTTACATGGTTTTATTCGTTTATTATGTCTTCTTGCTATGAGAGAAGTTATAATGGAAATAAAGGAGAAGAAGTCTTCTCTTTTTTACTAATAATTCGAACATTCAAATTTTTCGCAAAAAAATTCATGCATTTTTAATTCGTTTAAATTTTGATGACTTGAATATCAATCACATCTCAATTATCATTTCTTATTTAGACTTAAATTTTGGAGAGTTTATTGGCTAAAGTGACTATGACATTAGAAGTGGTGGTGGTGTTAGGCAAATGAATGGAAAATATAATATATTGATCAATGTATATGTATAAGTTGTGTTAAGTATGTGGATGAAAAAACGATAGACAGATGAATACATGGATAAGTGTGTGAAGGAGAAAACGATATAGAGATCAAAATAAATTTTTGAAATTGTGTATTCTTATTTTTTAATTTAAATAAAGAGTAAAATTGTCTTTATAGAAAAATTGAACGGTGAAAATGGACAAAAATAGTATCTAAGGACCTTGTGCGCATATTTTTGAAAGGTTGGGGTATTACATGCTTAAAAAACGTTTAGGGATGAAAATGATATTTGTTTCAAACGTTGGGGACCTTTTCTGAAATTTACGCTAATAATAATAATAATAATTTTTTTATCCTGTACCATTAACTAATTTAATGCGTTATAAACCCTTAATAATCACTTGCAAGCTCAAAGGTCAAATATTCTGAGCCGGCAAAGACGCAGTTAAGCCGACTGAAAAATCACAAAAAAAAATATATATATATATATATATTGAAAAAATTCCGTGGACGGTGAGAACATAGCGATAATCAAGAGTAACTTCGTCGATAAAAATTAGAAAGTTCCATAATTAGCTGGAATGCTGGATCATTTGACCAATTCCATTATTATATTTGCGTGACAGAGGGAGCGAGAAAGAATCGGAGAAAATTCGAGTGATCGATGAATGAGAAACCCGCCAAGCCTTGTTTCGCTCGCAATTGACTCTGCTGTTATTAACCTGTCTAGCATTTCAGATCTTTCATTTCTCCCTGAACACATTCTTCTTGAGCTGTTCTTGGTACGGTATACCCCCGCCCCCCAAACCTAAGTTCCAGTTCCCCTTTTCTATATCTATGTATACGTGTCGATAAGTGTTACGAGTGCCCTTATTTTATGTAGTTTTATGTGCCCTCTTGTTTGTTTTGAAACTGGTTTGTCTTGATTTGGCGAATTGTTTGTTGGTCTTGAGGGAATTTTGTGATTTTTTTTGGTGAATTTTGTCTCGTTTTGCATTATCGTTTGCTGGATACTTAGATCGGAGATTAATTCTGTTCAATTAAGAGCAAATGAGGAAAAGTAATAATAACTGGAAGTATGAAAGAAGTGTTCCGGCTTGGGCTTGGCTAGTTTTCCCCCATACTTGACAAGCGGTTTGTGAATTTTATGAACCATATTCATTCACAAATTTCCATTTTCAACGGGAAATTAGTCTACTTGCTGTATTATGAAGTGCTATTTTGGAGAAGACAGAAGACTTTTAGAGCATTACCGTATGAGTAGAGAAGAGGCGTTGTGATTATATGTTTTTCTGAAAGTTTGAGATCATCATTTGCAAGTTGAGCTTTTTTGTTTAGATCATTATTTGGTTGACACCTGACACAGGTACTAAGTGGAAAATTTGGCATCTCTTTTATCAAGTTTACAACCTTTGTGGATAAATTTTTATGTCATGAATTGTAGAAAATTTCATCTTGGTTCACTCCATTGGATCTGAAGTTTCAAAAGGTGGTATAAAGATTGACATAAGTAATTTCAGATCTCTTACTCATAACAATGATTTTATCATCAAATACTTTTAGAACTTCTTAGAGTGAAGGTTTAGAATGAATTCCATAGTGGATGATTTTTAGTTTTTCTTTTTCTCATATTATATATGGTCCACTATTTTCACGATTCTTCTTTAAAGACACACCGGGAAAACATTATTATTTTAAGGAAATTCAATTTCTGCGCTGGAGGTCTTAAATTTGAAGGAACAAAGGCCAGTCTGTTCTTAAGGTTGACCGCCTTTTTGAAAGATAAAAAAAAAAAAAAAAGGAATAAAAAGAAATGTTTGTTTTATCTTTCGATGCCCACTTTCTATTCCTCAAGGTTCTTTGGCTGCCTTAACTGATTCTTCCAATTTCATGTCACCGTGCATATACATTTCATTTGTTTAAAAAAGAAGAAAGAAAAAGGAAAAAAGAGCAGAAATCTTTCAAGTAGGATGTGCTTCTTCTAAATTCTGATATTTTTGCATTCCGTGGGTGCGTTTCAATGTCAAAACTGATGGATGACACTTCAAATTAATGTCTCACCAACTCCTTAAACTTTGTGCAGCTGGTCTGGTAGTAGATTACTGTCGATTTAAATTTTAAATAGAAGTAAATGAGTGGGCGTGGCAAATAAATGGGTAATTATTCTAGATCCTATGTTGTCTCTGTTTGACTAGTGAAATTTATAACTTAACTGAGTGCCAAAGGAGGTATTATTTGGACAGGATAATGTACACATAATGTGCATAATGTACACATTCATGAAGTTTGAGAGAATCAACTGTGTCTTAACTCGGAGTGACAATCAAGTAATCAAATTTCAATTGAATCTCTTGACCACGAGCCCTGATAGCCGCTACCTGCGATCTTTAGAAAGGTTGTTTAGCTCCAGTCTCTTCATGTGCAGTATAAACCATTACCATAGCCCATTGAGCTTCTTTATTTAGCTAGGTTCCATTATTTCATCTTTATGAGGATAATGTTATGAACTTCTGCGCTTTCCAGATCGACATCTGGATCATTGATCATTATCATTTCAAACATAAAAATATTGAGTTTGATCATATTTCACAACTAACCTTCTTCGTTGTTGTCTAATATTGGCATCAGCTCTAGGTACCAGTATTGGTATACATGTATTTTCTTGGTGCTGAAACATTTTAAATACTCAATCTAGCAACCAAGCTCTTTAGTTCAAGTGAAACCATTAAGTGATTCTTTTGGTGTTAATTTGGTGGAGCTAGTAAGTAAGAGCACTAAGTTAATTTTCACATGGTAATGATGGAGTTGAGATCTTCTCGTGAGATATCATATGGAAGTCTAGAATAGGAAACAATTATTCCGGCGGAACATCCTCAAGTTTTTTTTTTTATTATGTAAGTGCCCTTTGAACTGAATTAATAATACTGTCATTAAGAAATTGAGGTTCCAATGCACCCGCGAGATTGGAAGTTCCAATTTGGAACCTTTTTCCTACACTGAAGGTATAAATGTTTGTTAATTTTTCTGAAAGTGAAAAGGGGAACTTAGGCAGTAACATGCCTTCTGATGCAAGGACCTAATAATATTTGTATTGCCAAATGCCATGTATTGAAGAGGTTTTAAGAGTGAAACAATTCTAAATATTTCAATCCATGGTTGGATGGCACAACAGTAGGTTCTTTTGCTTTAGGTAGAAAAAATACTTACTGGCCCATAATTTGTGGTCTATCTTATGAGATGTTAAAGGTTTAAGAAAACCAGTTCATGAACATTGAGACGTAGAGGAAAAGCCTTTTATATGAAAAGCTGTTTGTTAAGATTCATGATGAGAAGTCAATAGGACTAGAACTGTGCTCGGAATGATAGTTTGGTAAACTTGTGTATAAAATAGGAAAGATGTTACAGGATTAGACCGTCTGGTAGTAGATAGAAGAAGGTAGAAATCTTAATGAAATTTTAGAAATATATACCTGATGCAAACACGGTGTTATGACCTAAATATGCAAAGTTGCATATTTATTATGATTTTTTATTTTATATTCGAATATGCTTATGCTCTTCCGATCTCGATGATATCGCATGCTTATCTTCTTTTGATCTTTACGGAAATTAATAATAATTGGAACAAATTTTTTGAAAACAGGAGCCAAGTTGAGTAATAATAGTAAAATCACGTAGTTGTAGGGGGGCTGACAGATCCCATGGCATCGTTTCCTTAAACTGTGGTGATTACACGATATTTTCTCTTATATATAGACAATCAATTTTTTGTTAATATTCTGGGGTGCATTTTTTCATAATTGCCAGAGAACTTTGAAGGCTGGTAAACTAAATGAGAGAGTTTTGAAGCTGTTTGTGGCCACTGGCAAAGAAGAAGTCCTTTCTGTGATTGAGGCACTTAATATCCAACACATTCTGATTCCTGTCCTTCCCACTAGTAAGCCATTCTGAAATTGATTTGTGTTTTGGTTGATGTGTTGTTCTCTAATAACTTCCTATTTCTTGTCAGGATGCTCTGAGAAAATTTGATGCTGTTAGTCATTGAGTAGTTCTGCATCTTTGCTTAATAGCCATCTGAGGAACACCGGAATCTTAATAATTGATTTTTTCCCCTTGATCAGAATCTTAACGAAATGTCTGAAATCAGTATTAACTTCGATGAAGTGGATATAGTGATAGGTGCCCTTCAGTTAGATCTTACAACATTTATGGAAGAGTGGAGACCAGTGTTTTCCCGATTCCATCTAATGATCTCCAAGATCCTGACCTGAAAGGAGAACTTGAAATCCCAGTAGGATTTAACTTCGACCTCTACAACAAGTCTGACATAGATAATGTTTTGGGCCCATTGTCAAATTCCTTTTCTTTTTCCGGATACTCATGCCGATATTTTGGATATCTTATGTCCCGCAAAAAGTACACTATTGCTATTGATGATGACTGCATCCCAGCTAAAGACAGCAATGGGAATTCAATTGATGCAGTTGTCCAGCATATCATCAACCTTTCAACCCCAGCTACACCTTTTTTCTTTAATACACTCTATGATCCTTTCTGTGAAGGGTCTGATTTTGTCCGTGGAAGCCATTTAGCTTGCGAACTGGTGTGGATTGTGGTCTGTCGTGTGGGCTGTGGCTGAACTTAGCTGACCTTGATGCACCTACTCAGGCCCTTAAGCCAGCA